>JAGSMU010000155.1:0-85429 GCA_029286865.1 Teinopalpus imperialis
ACCGGGACTGATCGGCCGAGAGCAAAAACAGCACGAAAAAGGAAGAAACAAAAATTTTTAGAATTCTATTAAAATTACGTAAGTATAAAACTGAAGGTAGCGATTATAACTAGAAATGGCCTGAATGCGGCACGAGAACGGTGTCTAATGATTAGACTACACAAAAACTACAAGAAAAAACTGTTTGGAGATACTATGGACTTAATAACGCGAGGATATAGGTGATTTCCTAAAAAACAGGGCTTTACCACTATAACTCGGTTTCAAAGAAAAAGTCGATTTTTTCCTAATTCTCAGTCTTTTCTTTCCACATTTCGCCTGATTCAAAGGTTGTGGACCGGGACTGACCTACCCAGAGTAAAACCAGCACGAAAAACGAAGAAATAATTTTTTTACAAGTGCAATAAAATTACGTAATTATAAAACTAAAAACAACAGATTAGAACTAGAAATGGCCGAAATGCGGCGCAAGATGAGTATCTAACGATAAGGTTAAACGAATGCTAAAACAGGGCTTTACCACTAAAACTCGGTTTCAAAGAAAAAGTCGATTTTTTCCTAATTCTCAGTCTTTTCTTTCCAGGTTCGCTTGATTCAACGGTTGTGGACCAGGACTGACCTACAGAGCTAAACCAGCACGAAATACGAAGAAATAAAATTTTTTACAAGTGCAATAAAATTACGTAATTATAAAACTAAAAATAACAGATTAGAACTAGAAATGGCCGAAATGCGGCGCAAGATGAAAATCTAACGATAAGGTTAAACGAATGCTACAATAAAAAACAAATTTGGACTGCTTGAGATTCTAATACACAAAGATATCGGTGAATTCCTATAAAACAGGACATCACCACTACACCTCGGTTTCAAAGAAAAAGTCGATTTTTTCCTAATTCTCAGTCTTTTCTTTCCAGGTTTCGCCTGATTCAACGGTTTTGGACCGGGACTGACCGATTCAGAGCAAAACCAACACGAAAAACGAGGAAATAAATTTTTTTACAATTGCAATAAAATTACGTAAATATAAAACTGAAGGTAAGCGATTATAACTAGAAATGGCCTGAATGCGGCACGAGAACGGTGTCTAATGATTAGACTACACAAATACTACAAGAAAAAACTGTTTGAGATACTATGGACTTAATAACGCGAGGATATAGGTGATTTCCTATAAAACAGGGCTTTACCAATAGTGGTATAGACCACGCTTTCAAAGAAAAAGTCGATTTTTTCCTAATTCTGTGTGTTTTTCTTACAGGTTTTACCTGATTCGATGCTTGTGAACTGGGACTGACCGGCCGAGAGCAAAAACAGCACGAAAAAGGAAGAAACAAAAATGTTTAGAATTCCATTAAAATTACGTAAGTATAAAACTGAAGGTAGCGATTATAACTAGAAATGGCCTGAATGCGGCACGAGAACGGTGTCTAATAATTAGACTACACAAATACTACAAGAAAAACTGTTTGGAGATCGATTTTTTTTTCCTGAATTCTCAGTCTTTTCTTTCCAGGTTTCGCTTGATTCAACGGTTGTGGACCGGGACTGACCTACCCAGAGCTAAACCAGCACGAAATACGAAGAAATAAAATTTTACAAGTGCAATAAAATTACGTAATTATAAAACTAAAAATAACAGATTAGAACTAGAAAAGGCCGTAATGCGGCGCAAGATGAAGTATCTAACGATAAGGTTAAACGAATGCTACAATAAAAACAAATTTGGACTGCTTGAGATTCTAATACACAAAGATATCGGTGAATTCTATAAAACAGGACATCCACCACTACACCTCGGTTTCAAAGAAAAAGTCGATTTTTCCTAATTCTCAGTCTTTTCTTTCCACATTTCGCCTGATTCAAGGTTGTGGACCGGGACTGACCCATCAGAGCAAAACCAGCACGAAAAACGAAGAAATAAAATTTTACAAGTGCAATAAAATTACGTAATTATAAAACTAAAAACAACAGATTAGAACTAGAAATGGCCAAAATGCGGCGCAAGATGAGTATCTAACGATAAGGTTAAACGAATGCTAAAACAGGGCTTTACCACTAAAACTCGGTTTCAAAGAAAAAGTCGATTTTTCCTAATTCTCCAGTCTTTTCTTTCCAGGTTTCGCTTGATTCAACGGTTGTGGACCGGGACTGACCTACCAGAGCTAAACCAGCACGAAATACGAAGAAATAAAATTTTACAAGTGCAATAAAATTACGTAATTATAAAACTAAAAATAACAGATTAGAACTAGAAATGGCCGTAATGCGGCGCAAGATGAAGTATCTAACGATAAGGTTAAACAGATGCTACAATAAAAACAAATTTGGACTGCTTGAGATTCTAATACACAAGATATCGGTGAATTCCTATAAAACAGGACATCACCACTACACCTCGGTTTTCAAAGAAAAAGTCGATTTTTTCCTAATTCTGTGTGTTTTCTTACAGGTTTTACCTGATTCGATGCTTGTGAACTGGGACTGACCGGCCGAGAGCAAAAACAGCACGAAAAAGGAAGAAACAAAATGTTTAGAATTCCATTAAAATTACGTAAGTATAAAACTGAAGGTAGCGATTATAACTAGAAATGGCCTGAATGCGGCACGAGAACGGTGTCTAATAATTAGACTACACAAATGCTACAAGAAAAACTGTTTGGAGATACTATGGACTTAATAACGAGAGGATATAGGTGATTTCCTATAAAACAGGGCTGTACCACTATAACGCGTTTCAAAGAAAAAGTCGATTTTTCCTAATTCTCAGTCTTTTCTTTCCAGGTTCGCTTGATTCAACGGTTGTGGACCGGGACTGACCTACCAGAGCTAAACCAGCACGAAATACGAAGAAATAAAATTTTACACAAGTGCAATAAAATTACGTAATTATAAAACTAAAAATAACAGATTAGAACTAGAAAAGGCCGTAATGCGGCGCAAGATGAGTATCTAACGATAGGTTAAACGAATGCTAAAACAGGGCTTTACCACTAAAACTCGGTTTTCAAAGAAAAAGTCGATTTTTCCTAATCCTCAGTCTTTTCTTTCCAGGTTTCGCTTGATTCAGCAGTTGTGGACCGGGACTGACCTACCCAGAGCTAAACCAGCACGAAATACGAAGAAATAAAATTTTTACAAGTGCAATAAAATTACGTAATTATAAAACTAAAAATAACAGATTAGAACTAGAAATGGCCGAAATGCGGCGCAAGATGAAAATCTAACGATAAGGTTAAACGAATGCTACAATAAAAAACAAATTTGGACTGCTTGAGATTCTAATACACAAAGATATCGGTGAATTCCTATAAAACAGGACATCACCACTACACCTCGGTTTCAAAGAAAAAGTCGATTTTTTCCTAATTCTCAGTCTTTTCTTTCCAGGTTTCGCCTGATTCAACGGTTTTGGACCGGGACTGACCGATTCAGAGCAAAACCAACACGAAAAACGAGGAAATAAATTTTTTTACAATTGCAATAAAATTACGTAAATATAAAACTGAAGGTAAGCGATTATAACTAGAAATGGCCTGAATGCGGCACGAGAACGGTGTCTAATGATTAGACTACACAAATACTACAAGAAAAAACTGTTTGGAGATACTATGGACTTAATAACGAGAGGATATAGGTGATTTCCTATAAAACAGGGCTGTACCACTATAACGCGTTTCAAAGAAAAAGTCGATTTTTTCCTAATTCTCAGTCTTTTCTTTCCAGGTTTCGCTTGATTCAACGGTTGTGGACCGGGACTGACCTACAGAGCTAAACCAGCACGAAATACGAAGAAATAAAATTTTTACAAGTGCAATAAAATTACGTAATTATAAAACTAAAAATAACAGATTAAGAACTAGAAAAGGCCGTAATGCGGCGCAAGATGAGTATCTAACGATAAGGTTAAACGAATGCTACAATAAAAACAAATTTGGACTGCTTGAGATTCTAATACACAAGATATCGGTGAATTCCTATAAAACAGGACATCACCACTACACCTCGGTTTCAAAGAAAAAGTCGATTTTTTTCTAATTCTCAGTCTTTTCTTTCCACATTTCGCCTGATTCAAAGGTTGTGGACCGGGACTGACCCATCCAGAGCAAAACCAGCACGAAAAACGAAGAAATAAAATTTTTACAAGTGCAATAAAATTACGTAATTATAAAACTAAAACAACAGATTAGAACTAGAAATGGCCGAAATGCGGCGCAAGATGAGTATCTAACGATAAGGTTAAACGAATGCTAAAACAGGGCTTTACCACTAAAACTCGGTTTCAAAGAAAAAGTCGATTTTTTCCTAATTCTCAGTCTTTTCTTTCCAGGTTTCGCTTGATTCAACGGTTGTGGACCGGGACTGACCTACCCAGAGCTAAACCAGCACGAAATACGAAGAAATAAAATTTTTACAAGTGCAATAAAATTACGTAATTATAAAACTAAAAATAACAGATTAGAACTAGAAATGGCCGTAATGCGGCGCAAGATGAAGTATCTAACGATAAGGTTAAACAGATGCTACAATAAAAACAAATTTGGACTGCTTGAGATTCTAATACACAAAGATATCGGTGAATTCTATAAAACAGGACATCACCACTACACCTCAGTTTCAAAGAAAAAGTCGATTTTTTCTAATTCTGTGTGTTTTCTTACAGGTTTTACCTGATTCGATGCTTAATGAACTGGGACTGACCGGCCGAGAGCAAAAACAGCACGAAAAGGAAGAAACAAAATGTTTAAATTCCATTAAAATTACGTAAGTATAAAACTGAAGGTAGCGATTATAACTAGAAATGGCCTGAATGCGGCACGAGAACGGTGTCTAATAATTAGACTACACAAATACTACAAGAAAAACTGTTTGGAGATACTATGGACTTAATAACGAGAGGATATAGGTGATTTCCTAAAAACAGGGCTGTACCACTATAACGCGTTTCAAAGAAAAAGTCGATTTTTTCTAATTCTCAGTCTTTTCTTTCCAGGTTTCGCTTGATTCAGCAGTTTGTGGACCGGGACTGACCTACCAGAGCTAAACCAGCACGAGAAATACGAAGAAATAAAATTTTTTACAGTGCAATAAAATTACGTAATTATAAAACTAAAAATAACAGATTAGAACTAGAAAAGGCCGTAATGCGGCGCAAGATGAGTATCTAACGATAAGGTTAAACGAATGCTAAAACAGGGCTTTACCACTAAAACTCGGTTTCAAAGAAAAAGTCGATTTTTTCCTAATTCCTCAGTCTTTTCTTTCAGGTTTCGCTTGATTCAACGGTTGTGGACCGGGACTGACCTACCAGAGCTAAACCAGCACGAAATACGAAGAAATAAAATTTTTTACAAGTGCAATAAAATTACGTAATTATAAAACTAAAAATAACAGATTAGAACTAGAAATGGCCGAAATGCGGCGCAAGATGAAAATCTAACGATAAGGTTAAACGAATGCTACAATAAAAAACAAATTTGGACTGCTTGAGATTCTAATACACAAAGATATCGGTGAATTCCTATAAAACAGGACATCACCACTACACCTCGGTTTCAAAGAAAAAGTCGAATTTTTCCTAATTCTCAGTCTTTTCTTTCCAGGTTTCGCCTGATTCAACGGTTTTGGACCGGGACTGACCGATTCAGAGCAAAACCAACACGAAAAACGAGGAAATAAATTTTTTTACAATTGCAATAAAATTACGTAAATATAAAACTGAAGGTAAGCGATTATAACTAGAAATGGCCTGAATGCGGCACGAGAACGGTGTCTAATGATTAGACTACACAAATACTACAAGAAAAAACTGTTTGAGATACTATGGACTTAATAACGCGAGGATATAGGTGATTTCCTATAAAACAGGGCTTTACCAATAGTGGTATAGACCACGGTTTCAAAGAAAAAGTCGATTTTTCCTAATTCTGTGTGTTTTCTTACAGGTTTTACCTGATTCGATGCTTGTGAACTGGGACTGACCGGCCGAGAGCAAAAACAGCACGAAAAGGAAGAAACAAAATGTTTAAATTCCATTAAAATTACGTAAGTATAAAACTGAAGGTAGCGATTATAACTAGGAAATGGCCTGAATGCGGCACGAGAACGGTGTCTAATAATTAGACTACAAATACTACAAGAAAAACTGTTTGGAGATACTATGGACTTAATAACGAGAGGATATAGGTGATTTCCTATAAAACAGGGCTGTACCACTATAACGCGTTTCAAAGAAAAAGTCGATTTTTTCCTAATTCTCAGTCTTTTCTTTCCAGGTTTCGCTTGATTCAACGGTTGTGGACCGGGACTGACCTACCCAGAGCTAAACCAGCACGAAATACGAAGAAATAAAAATTTTACACAAGTGCAATAAAATTACGTAATTATAAAACTAAAAATAACAGATTAGAACTAGAAAAGGCCGTAATGCGGCGCAAGATGAGTATCTAACGATAAAGGTTAAACAGATGCTACAATAAAAACAAATTTGGACTGCTTGAGATTCTAATACACAAAGATATCCGGTGAATTCCTATAAAACAGGACATCACCACTACACCTCGGTTTCAAAGAAAAAGTCGATTTTTTCTAATTCTCAGTCTTTTCTTTCCACATTTCGCCTGATTCAAAGGTTGTGGACCGGGACTGACCGATTCAGAGCAAAACCAGCACGAAAAACGAAGAAATAAAATTTTTACAAGTGCAATAAAATTATGTAATTATAAAACTAAAAATAACAGATTAGAACTAGAAATGGCCGAAATGCGGCGCAAGATGAGTATCTAACGATAAGGTTAAACGAATGCTAAAACAGGGCTTTACCACTAAAACTCGGTTTCAAAGAAAAAGTCGATTTTTCCTAATCCTCAGTCTTTTCTTTCCAGGTTTCGCTTGATTCAACGGTTTTGGACCGGGACTGACCTACCAGAGCTAAACCAGCACGAAAAACGAAGAAATAAAATTTTTACAAGTGCAATAAAATTACGTAATTATAAAACTAAAAATAACAGATTAGAACTAGAAATATGGCCGAAATGCGGCGCAAGATGAGTATCTAACGATAAAGGTTAAACGAATGCTACAATAAAAACAAATTTGGACTGCTTGAGATTCTAATACACAAGATATCGGTGAATTCTATAAAACAGGACATCACCACTACACCTCAGTTTCAAAGAAAAAGTCGATTTTTTCTAATTCTGTGTGTTTTCTTACAGGTTTTACCTGATTCGATGCTTATGAACTGGGACTGACCGGCCGAGAGCAAAAACAGCACGAAAAGGAAGAAACAAAATGTTTAGAATTCCATTAAAATTACGTAAATATAAAACTGAAGGTAGCGATTATAACTAGAAATGGCCTGAATGCGGCTTTGAGAACGGTGTCTAATAATTAGACTACACAAATACTACAAGAAAAACTGTTTGGAGATACTATGGACTTAATAACGAGAGGATATAGGTGATTTCTATAAAACAGGGCTGTACCACTATAACGCGTTTCAAAGAAAAAGTCGATTTTTCCTAATTCTCAGTCTTTTCTTTCCAGGTTTCGCTTGATTCAACGGTTGTGGACCGGGACTGACCTACAGAGCTAAACCAGCACGAAATACGAAGAAATAAAATTTTTACAAGTGCAATAAAATTACGTAATTATAAAACTAAAAATAACAGATTAGAACTAGAAAAGGCCGTAATGCGGCGCAAGATGAGTATCTAACGATAAGGTTAAACGAATGCTACAATAAAAAACAAATTTGGACTGCTTGAGATTCTAATACACAAAGATATCGGTGAATTCCTATAAAACAGGACATCACCACTACACCTCGGTTTCAAAGAAAAAGTCGATTTTTTTCTAATTCTCAGTCTTTTCTTTCCACATTTCGCCTGATTCAAAGGTTGTGGACCGGGACTGACCCATCCAGAGCAAAACCAGCACGAAAAACGAAGAAATAAAATTTTTACAAGTGCAATAAAATTACGTAATTATAAAACTAAAAACAACAGATTAAAACTAGAAATGGCCGAAATGCGGCGCAAGATGAGTATCTAACGATAAGGTTAAACGAATGCTAAAACAGGGCTTTACCACTAAAACTCGGTTTCAAAGAAAAAGTCGATTTTTTCTAATTCTCAGTCTTTTCTTTCCAGGTTTCGCTTGATTCAACGGTTGTGGACCGGGACTGACCTACCAGAGCTAAACCAGCACAGAAATACGAAGAAATAAAATTTTTACAAGTGCAATAAAATTACGTAATTATAAAACTAAAAATAACAGATTAGAACTAGAAATATGGCCGAAATGCGGCGCAAGATGAGTATCTAACGATAAGGTTAAACGAATGCTACAATAAAAACAAATTTGGACTGCTTGAGATTCTAATACACAAGATATCGGTGAATTCCTATAAAACGGGACATCACCACTACACCTCGGATTCAAAGAAAAAGTCGATTTTTCTAATTCTGTGTGTTTTCTTACAGGTTTTACCTGATTCGATGCTTGTGAACTGGGACTGACCGGCCGAGAGCAAAAACAGCACGAAAAGGAAGAAACAAAATGTTTAGAATTCCATTAAAATTACGTAAATATAAAACTGAAGGTAGCGATTATAACTAGAAATGGCCTGAATGCGGCACGAGAACGGTGTCTAATAATTAGACTACACAAATGCTACAAGAAAAACTGTTTGGAATACTATGGACTTAATAACGAGAGGATATAGGTGATTTCCTATAAAACAGGGCTGTACCACTATAACGCGTTTCAAAGAAAAGTCGATTTTTCCTAATTCTCAGTCTTTTCTTTCCAGGTTTCCTTGATTCAACGGTTGTGGACCGGGACTGACCTACCAGAGCTAAACCAGCACGAAATAAGAAGAAATAAAATTTTTACAAGTGCAATAAAATTGCGTAATTATAAAACTAAAAATAACAGATTAGAACTAGAAATGGCCGAAATGCGGCGCAAGATGAGTATCTAACGATAAAGGTTAAACGAATGCTACAATAAAAACAAATTTGGACTGCTTGAGATTCTAATACACAAGATATCGGTGAATTCCTATAAAACAGGACATCCACCACTACACCTCGGTTTTCAAAGAAAAGTCGATTTTTCTAATTCTCAGTCTTTTCTTTCAGGTTTCGCCTGATTCAATGGTTTTGGACCGGGACTGACCGATTCAGAGCAAAACCAGCACGAAAAACGAGGAAATAATTTTTTACAAGTGCAATAAAATTACGTAAATATAAAACTGAAGGTAAGCGATTATAACTAGAAATGGCCTGAATGCGGCACGAGAACGGTGTCTAATGATTAGACTACACAAATACTACAAGAAAAACTGTTTGAGATACTAAGGACTTAATAACGCGAGGATATAGGTGATTTCCTATAAAACAGGGCTTTACCAATAGTGGTATAGACCACGGTTTTCAAAGAAAAGTCGATTTTTCCTAATTCTGTGTGTTTTCTTACAGGTTTTACCTGATTCGATGCTTGTGAACTGGGACTGACCGGCCGAGAGCAAAAACAGCACGAAAAGGAAGAAACAAAATGTTTAGAATTCCATTAAAATTACGTAAGTATAAAACTGAAGGTAAGCGATTATAACTAGAAATGGCCTGAATGCGGCACGAGAACGGTGTCTAATGATTAGACTACACAAATACTACAAGAAAAACTGTTTGGAGATACTATGGACTTAATAACGAGAGGATATAGGTGATTTCCTATAAAACAGGGCTGTACCACTATAACGCGTTTCAAAGAAAAAGTCGATTTTTTCCTAATTCTCAGTCTTTTCTTTCCAGGTTTCGCTTGATTCAACGGTTGTGGACCGGGACTGACCTACCCAGAGCTAAACCAGCACGAAATACGAAGAAATAAAATTTTTACAAGTGCAATAAAATTACGTAATTATAAAACTAAAAATAACAGATTAGAACTAGAAAAGGCCGTAATGCGGCGCAAGATGAGTATCTAACGATAAGGTTAAACGAATGCTACAATAAAAACAAATTTGGACTGCTTGAGATTCCTAATACACAAAGATATCGGTGAATTCTATAAAACAGGACATCACCACTACACCTCGGTTTCAAAGAAAAAGTCGATTTTTTTCTAATTCTCAGTCTTTTCTTTCCACATTTCGCCTGATTCAAAGGTTGTGGACCGGGACTGACCCATCCAGAGCAAAACCAGCACGAAAAACGAAGAAATAAAATTTTTACAAGTGCAATAAAATTACGTAATTATAAAACTAAAACAACAGATTAAAACTAGAAATGGCCGAAATGCGGCGCAAGATGAGTATCTAACGATAGGTTAAACGAATGCTAAAACAGGGCTTTACCACTAAAACTCGGTTTCAAAGAAAAAGTCGATTTTTCTAATTCTCAGTCTTTTCTTTCCAGGTTTCGCTTGATTCAACGGTTGTGGACCGGGACTGACCTACCCAGAGCTAAACCAGCACGAAATACGAAGAAATAAAATTTTTACAAGTGCAATAAAATTACGTAATTATAAAACTAAAAATAACAGATTAAGAACTAGAAATGGCCGTAATGCGGCGCAAGATGAGTATCTAACGATAAGGTTAAACAGATGCTACAATAAAAACAAATTTGGACTGCTTGAGATTCTAATACACAAGATATCGGTGAATTCCTATAAAACAGGACATCCACCACTACACCTCAGTTTCAAAGAAAAAGTCGATTTTTTTCTAATTCTGTGTGTTTTCTTACAGGTTTTACCTGATTCGATGCTTGTGAACTGGGACTGACCGGCCGAGAGCAAAAACAGCACGAAAAGGAAGAAACAAAATGTTTAGAATTCCATTAAAATTACGTAAGTATAAAACTGAAGGTAGCGATTATAACTAGAAATGGCCTGAATGCGGCACGAGAACGGTGTCTAATAATTAGACTACACAAATACTACAAGAAAAAACTGTTTGGAGATACTATGGACTTAATAACGAGAGGATATAGGTGATTTCCTATAAAACAGGGCTGTACCACTATAACGCGTTTCAAAGAAAAAGTCGATTTTTTCCTAATTCTCAGTCTTTTCTTTCCAGGTTTCGCTTGATTCAACGGTTGTGGACCGGGACTGACCTACCCAGAGCTAAACCAGCACGAAATAAGAAGAAATAAAATTTTTTACAAGTGCAATAAAATTACGTAATTATAAAACTAAAAATAACAGATTAGAACTAGAAATGGCCGAAATGCGGCGCAAGATGAGTATCTAACGATAAGGTTAAACCAATGCTACAATAAAAAACAAATTTGGACTGCTTGAGATTCTAATACACAAAGATATCGGTGAATTCCTATAAAACAGGACATCACCACTACACCTCGGTTTCAAAGAAAAAGTCGATTTTTTCCTAATTCTCAGTCTTTTCTTTCCAGGTTTCGCCTGATTCAATGGTTTTGGACCGGGACTGACCGATTCAGAGCAAAACCAGCACGAAAAACGAGGAAATAATTTTTTTTACAAGTGCAATAAAATTACGTAAATATAAAACTGAAGGTAAGCGATTATAACTAGAAATGGCCTGAATGCGGCACGAGAACGGTGTCTAATGATTAGACTACACAAATACTACAAGAAAAAACTGTTTGAGATACTAAGGACTTAATAACGCGAGGATATAGGTGATTTCCTATAAAACAGGGCTTTACCAATAGTGGTATAGACCACGGTTTCAAAGAAAAAGTCGATTTTTTCTAATTCTGTGTGTTTTCTTACAGGTTTTACCTGATATGATGCTTGTGAACTGGGACTGACCGGCCGAGCAAAAACAGCACGAAAAAGGAAGAAACAAAATGTTTAGAATTCCATTAAAATTACGTAAGTATAAAACTGAAGGTAGCGATTATAACTAGAAATGGCCTGAATGCGGCACGAGAACGGTGTCTAATAATTAGACTACACAAATACTACAAGAAAAAACTGTTTGGAGATACTATGGACTTAATAACGAGAGGATATAGGTGATTTCCTATAAAACAGGGCTGTACCACTATAACGCGTTTCAAAGAAAAAGTCGATTTTTTCTAATTCTCAGTCTTTTCTTTCCAGGTTTCGCTTGATTCAACGGTTATGGACCGGGACTGACCTACCCAGAGCTAAACCAGCAAGAAATACGAAGACATAAAAATTTTTACAAGTGCAATAAAATTACGTAAATATAAAACTGAAGGTAAGCGATTATAACTAGAAATGGCCGTAATGCGGCGCAAGATGAGTATCTAACGATAAGGTTAAACGAATGCTACAATAAAAAATAAATTTGGACTGCTTGAGATTCTAATACACAAAGATATCGGTGAATTCCTATAAAACAGGACATCACCACTACACCTCGGTTTCAAAGAAAAAGTCGATTTTTACCTAATTCTCAGTCTTTTCTTTCCAGGTTTCGCCTGATTCAACGGTTTAGGACCGGGACTGACCGATTCAGAGCAAAACCAGCACGAAAAACGAGGAAATAAATTTTTTTACAAGTGCAATAAAATTACGTAAATATAAAACTGAAGGTAAGCGATTATAACTAGAAATGGCCTGAATGCGGCACGAGAACGGTGTCTAATAATTAGACTACACAAATACTACAAGAAAAAACTGTTTGGAGATACTATGGACTTAATAACGAGAGGATATAGGTGATTTCCTATAAAACAGGGCTGTACCACTATAACGCGTTTCAAAGAAAAAGTCGATTTTTTTCTAATTCTCAGTCTTTTCTTTCCACATTTCGCCTGATTCAAAGGTGGTGGACCGGGACTGACCCATCCAGAGCAAAACCAGCACGAAAAACGAAGAAATAAAATTTTTACAAGTGCAATAAAATTACGTAATTATAAAACTAAAAACAACAGATTAGAACTAGAAATGGCCGAAATGCGGCGCAAGATGAAGTATCTAACGATAAGGTTAAACGAATGCTAAAACAGGGCTTTACCACTAAAACTCGGTTTCAAAGAAAAGTCGATTTTTCCTAATTCTCAGTCTTTTCTTTCCAGGTTTCGCTTGATTCAACGGTTGTGGACCGGGACTGACCTACCCAGAGCTAAACCAGCACGAAATACGAAGAAATAAAATTTTTACAAGTGCAATAAAATTACGTAATTATAAAACTAAAAATAACAGATTAGAACTAGAAATGGCCGAAATGTGGCGCAAGATGAGTATCTAACGATAAGGTTAAACAGATGCTACAATAAAAACAAATTTGGACTGCTTGAGATTCTAATACACAAAGATATCGGTGAATTCCTATAAAACAGGACATCACCACTACACCTCGGTTTCAAAGAAAAGTCGATTTTACCTAATTCTCAGTCTTTTCTTTCCAGGTTTCGCCTGATTCAACGGTTTTGGACCGGGACTGACCGATTCAGAGCAAAACCAGCACGAAAAACGAGGAAATAAATTTTTTTACAAGTGCAATAAAATTACGTAAATATAAAACTGAAGGTAAGCGATTATAACTAGAAATGGCCTGAATGCGGCACGAGAACGGTGTCTAATGATTAGACTACACAAATACTACAAGAAAAAACTGTTTGAGATACTATGGACTTAATAACGAGAGGATATAGGTGATTTCTATAAAACAGGGCTTTACCAATAGTGGTATAGACCACGGTTTCAAAGAAAAAGTCGATTTTTTCCTAATTCTGTGTGTTTTTCTTACAGGTTTTACCTGATTCGATGCTTGTGAACTGGGACTGACCGGCCGAGAGCAAAAACAGCACGAAAAAGGAAGAAACAAAAATGTTTAGAATTCCATTAAAATTACGTAAGTATAAAACTGAAGGTAAGCGACTATAACTAGAAATGGCCTGAATGCGGCACGAGAACGGTGTCTAATAATTAGACTACACAAATACTACAAGAAAAAACTGTTTGGAGATACTATGGACTTAATAACGAGAGGATATAGGTGATTTCCTATAAAACAGGGCTGTACCACTATAACGTTTCAAAGAAAAAGTCGATTTTTCCTAATTCTCAGTCTTTTCTTCCAGGTTTCGCTTGATTCAACGGTTGTGGACCGGGACTGACCTACCAGAGCTAAACCAGCACGAAATACGAAGAAATAAAATTTTTACAAGTGCAATAAAATTACGTAATTATAAAACTAAAAATAACAGATTAAGAACTAGAAATGGCCGTAATGCGGCGCAAGATGAAGTATCTAACGATAAGGTTAAACGAATGCTACAATAAAAACAAATTTGGACTGCTTGAGATTCTAATACACAAGATATCGGTGAATTCTATAAAACAGGACATCACCACTACACCTCGGTTTCAAAGAAAAAAGTCGATTTTTTCCTAATTCTGTGTGTTTTTCTTACAGGTTTTACCTGATTCGAAGCTTGTGAACTGGGACTGACCGGCCGAGAGCAAAAACAGCACGAAAAAGGAAGAAACAAAAATGTTTAGAATTCCATTAAAATTACGAAGTATAAAACTGAAGGTTAGCGATTATAACTAGAAATGGCCTGAATGCGGCACGAGAACTGTTTCTAATAATTAGACTACACAAATACTACAAGAAAAAACTGTTTGGAGATACTATGGACTTAATAACGAGAGGATATAGGTGATTTCCTATAAAACAGGGCTGTACCACTATAACGCGTTTCAAAGAAAAAGTCGATTTTTTCCTAATTCTCAGTCTTTTCTTTCAGGTTTCGCTTGATTCAACGGTTGTGGACCGGGACTGACCTACAGAGCTAAACCAGCACGAAATACGAAGAAATAAAATTTTTACAAGTGCAATAAAATTACGTAATTATAAAACTAAAAATAACAGATTAGAACTAGAAATGGCCGTAATGCGGCGCAAGATGAAGTATCTAACGATAGGTTAAACGAATGCTACAATAAAAACAAATTTGGACTGCTTGAGATTCTAATACACAAGATATCGGTGAATTCCTATAAAACAGGACATCACCACTACACCTCAGTTTCAAAGAAAAAGTCGATTTTTCTAATTCTCAGTCTTTTCTTTCCACATTTCGCCTGATTCAAGGTTGTGGACCGGGACTGACCCATCCAGAGCAAAACCAGCACGAAAAACGAAGAAATAAAATTTTTACAAGTGCAATAAAATTACGTAATTATAAAACTAAAACAACAGATTAGAACTAGAAATGGCCGAAATGCGGCGCAAGATGAGTATCAAACGATAAGGTTAAACGAATGCTAAAACAGGGCTTTACCACTAAAACTCGGTTTCAAAGAAAAAGTCGATTTTTCTAATTCTCAGTCTTTTCTTTCCAGGTTTCGCCTGATTCAACGGTTTTGGACCGGGACTGACCTACCCAGAGCTAAACCAGCACGAAATACGAAGAAATAAAATTTTTACAAGTGCAATAAAATTGCGTAATTATAAAACTAAAAATAACAGATTAGAACTAGAAATGGCCGTAATGCGGCGCAAGATGAGTATCTAACGATAGGTTAAACGAACGCTACAATAAAAACAAATTTGGACTGCTTGAGATTCTAATACACAAAGATATCAGTGAATTCCTATAAAACAGGACATCACCACTACACCTCAGTTTCAAAGAAAAAGTCGATTTTTCCTAATTCTCAGTCTTTTCTTTCCAGGTTTCGCCTGATTCAACGGTTTTGGACCGGGACTGACCGATTCAGAGCAAAACCAGCACGAAAAACGAGGAAATAAATTTTTTTACAAGTGCAATAAAATTACGTAAATATAAAACTGAAGGTAAGCGATTATAACTAGAAATGGCCTGAATGCGGCACGAGAATGGTGTCTAATGATTAGACTACACAAATACTACAAGAAAAAACTGTTTGAGATACTATGGACTTAATAACGAGAGGATATAGGTGATTTCCTATAAAACAGGGCTTTACAAATAGTGGTATAGACCACGGTTTCATAGAAAAGTCGATTTTTCTAATTCTGTGTGTTTTTCTTACAGGTTTTACCTGATTCGATGCTTAATGAACTGGGACTGACCGGCCGAGCAAAAACAGCACGAAAAGGAAGAAACAAAATGTTTAGAATTCCATTAAAATTACGTAAGTATAAAACTGAAGGTAAGCGATTATAACTAGAAATGGCCTGAATGCGGCACGAGAACGGTGTCTAATAATTAGACTACACAAATACTACAAGAAAAACTGTTTGGAGATACTATGGACTTAATAACGAGGATATAGGTGATTTCCTATAAAACAGGGCTTTACCACTAAAACTCGGTTTCAAAGAAAAAGTCGATTTTTCCTAATTCTCAGTCTTTTCTTTCCATGTTTCGCTTGATTCAACGGTTGTGGACCGGGACTGACCTACCCAGAGCTAAACCAGCACGAAATACGAAGACATAAAAATTTTTACAAGTGCAATAAAATTACGTAATTATAAAACTAAAAATAACAGATTAGAACTAGAAATGGCCGAAATGCGGCACAAGATGAGTATCTAACGATAAGGTTAAACGAATGCTACAATAAAAAACAAATTTGGACTGCTAGAGCTTCTAATACACAAAGATATCGGTGAATTCCTATAAAACAGGACATCACCACTACACCTCGGTTTCAAAGAAAAAGTCGATTTTTTTCTAATTCTGTGTGTTTTTCTTACAGGTTTTACCTGATTCGATGCTTGTGAACTGGGACTGACCGGCCGAGAGCAAAAACAGCACGAAAAGGAAGAAACAAAATGTTTAAATTCCATTAAAATTACGTAATTATAAAACTGAAGGTAGCGATTATAACTAGAAATGGCCTGAATGCGGCACGAGAACGGTGTCTTATAATTAGACTACACAAATACTACAAGAAAAACTGTTTGAAGATACTATGGACTTAATAACGAGAGGATATAGGTGATTTCCTATAAAACAGGGCTGTACCACTATAACGCGTTTCAAAGAAAAGTCGATTTTTCTAATTCTCAGTCTTTTCTTTCCAGGTTTCGCTTGATTCAATGGTTGTGGACCGGGACTGACCTACAGAGCTAAACCAGCACGAAATACGAAGAAATAAAATTTTTACAAGTGCAATAAAATTACGTAATTATAAAACTAAAAATAACAGATTAAGAACTAGAAATGGCCGTAATGCGGCGCAAGATGAAGTATCTAACGATAAGGTTAAACAGATGCTACAATAAAAACAAATTTGGACTGCTTGAGATTCTAATACACAAAGATATCGGTGAATTCCTATAAAACAGGACATCACCACTACACCTCAGTTTCAAAGAAAAAGTCGATTTTTTCTAATTCTCAGTCTTTTCTTTCCACATTTCGCCTGATTCAAGGTTGTGGACCGGGACTGACCCATCCAGAGCAAAACCAGCACGAAAAACGAAGAAATAAAATTTTTACAAGTGCAATAAAATTACGTAATTATAAAACTAAAACAACAGATTAGAACTAGAAATGGCCGAAATGCGGCGCAAGATGAAGTATCTAACGATAAGGTTAAACGAATGCTAAAACAGGGCTTTACCACTAAAACTCGGTTTCAAAGAAAAGTCGATTTTTCCTAATTCTCAGTCTTTTCTTTCCAGGTTTCGCTTGATTCAACGGTTGTGGACCAGGACTGACCTACAGAGCTAAACCAGCACGATATACGAAGAAATAAAATTTTTACAAGTGCAATAAAATTACGTAATTATAAAACTAAAAATAACAGATTAGAACTAGAAATGGCCGAAATGCGGCGCAAGATGAGTATCTAACGATAAGGTTAAACAGATGCTACAATAAAAACAAATTTGGACTGCTTGAGATTCTAATACACAAGATATCGGTGAATTCCTATAAAACAGGACATCCACCACTACACCTCGGTTTCAAAGAAAAGTCGATTTTTCTAATTCTCAGTCTTTTCTTTCCAGGTTTCGCCTGATTCAACGGTTTTGGACCGGGACTGACCGATTCAGAGCAAAACCAGCACGAAAAACGAGGAAATAAAATTTTTACAAGTGCAATAAAATTACGTAAATATAAAACTGAAGGTAAGCGATTATAACTAGAAATGGCCTGAATGCGGCACGAGAACGGTGTCTAATGATTAGACTACACAAATACTACAAGAAAAACTGTTTGAGATACTATGGACTTAATAACGAGAGGATATAGGTGATTTCTATAAAACAGGGCTTTACCAATAGTGGTATAGACCACGGTTTCATAGAAAAAGTCGATTTTTTCTAATTCTGTGTGTTTTTCTTACAGGTTTTACCTGATTCGATGCTTGTGAACTGGGAGTGACCGGCCGAGCAAAAACAGCACGAAAAAGGAAGAAACAAAATGTTTAGAATTCCATTAAAATTACGTAATTATAAAACTGAAGGTAGCGATTATAACTAGAAATGGCCTGAATGCGGCACGAGAACGGTGTCTAATAATTAGACTACACAAATACTACAAGAAAAACTGTTTGGAGATACTATGGACTTAATAACGAGGATATAGGTGATTTCCTATAAAACAGGGCTGTACCACTATAACGCGTTTCAAAGAAAAAGTCGATTTTTCCTAATTCTCAGTCTTTTCTTTCCATGTTTCGCTTGATTCAACGGTTGTGGACCGGGACTGACCTACAGAGCTAAACCAGCACGAAATACGAAGACATAAAATTTTTACAAGTGCAATAAAATTACGTAATTATAAAACTAAAAATAACAGATTAGAACTAGAAATGGCCGAAATGCGGCACAAGATGAGTATCTAACGATAAGGTTAAACGAATGCTACAATAAAAAACAAATTTGGACTGCTAGAGCTTCTAATACACAAAGATATCGGTGAATTCCTATAAAACAGGACATCCACCACTACACCTCAGTTTCAAAGAAAAGTCGATTTTTCTAATTCTGTGTGTTTTCTTACAGGTTTTACCTGATTCGATGCTTGTGAACTGGGACTGACCGATTCAGAGCAAAACCAGCACGAAAAAGGAAGAAACAAAATGTTTAGAATTCCATTAAAATTACGTAAGTATAAAACTGAAGGTAGCGATTATAACTAGAAATGGCCTGAATGCGGCACGAGAACGGTGTCTTATAATTAGACTACACAAATACTACAAGAAAAAACTGTTTGAAGATACTATGGACTTAATAACGAGAGGATATAGGTGATTTCTATAAAACAGGGCTTTACCACTAAAACTCGGTTTCAAAGAAAAAGTCGATTTTTCCTAATTCTCAGTCTTTTCTTTCCAGGTTTCGCTTGATTCAATGGTTGTGGACCGGGACTGACCTACCCAGAGCTAAACCAGCACGAAATACGAAGAAATAAAAATTTTTACAAGTGCAATAAAATTACGTAATTATAAAACTAAAAATAACAGATTAGAACTAGAAATGGCCGTAATGCGGCGCAAGATGAGTATCTAACGATAAGGTTAAACGAATGCTACAATAAAAACAAATTTGGACTGCTTGAGATTCTAATACACAAAGATATCGGTGAATTCCTATAAAACAGGACATCACCACTACACCTCGGTTTCAAAGAAAAGTCGATTTTTCTAATTCTCAGTCTTTTCTTTCCACATTTCGCCTGATTCAACGGTTGTGGACCGGGACTGACCGATTCAGAGCAAAACCAGCACGAAAAACGAAGAAATAAAATTTTTACAAGTGCAATAAAATTACGTAATTATAAAACTAAAAACAACAGATTAGAACTAGAAATGGCCTGAATGCGGCACGAGAACGGTGTCTAATGATTAGACTACAAATACTACAAGAAAAAACTGTTTGGAGATACTATGGACTTAATAACGAGGATATAGGTGATTTCCTATAAAACAGGGCTTTACCACTAAAACTCGGTTTCAAAGAAAAGTCGATTTTTCCTAATTCTCAGTCTTTTCTTTCCAGGTTTCGCTTGATTCAACGGTTGTGGACCGGGACTGACCTACCCAGAGCTAAACCAGCACGAAATACGAAGACATAAAAATTTTTACAAGTGCAATAAAATTACGTAATTATAAAACTAAAAATAACAGATTAGAACTAGAAATGGCCGTAATGCGGCGCAAGATGAGTATCTAACGATAAGGTTAAACGAATGCTACAATAAAAAACAAATTTGGACTGCTTGAGATTCTAATACACAAGATATCGGTGAATTCCTATAAAACAGGACATCCACCACTACACCTCGGTTTCAAAGAAAAGTCGATTTTTTCCTAATTCTCAGTCTTTTCTTTCCAGGTTTCGCTTGATTCAACGGTTTTGGACCGGGACTGACCGATTCAGAGCAAAACCAGCACGAAAAACGAGGAAATAAATTTTTTTACAAGTGCAATAAAATTACGTAAATATAAAACTGAAGGTAAGCGATTATAACTAGAAATGGCCTGAATGCGGCATCGAGAACGGTGTCTAATGATTAGACTACACAAATACTACAAGAAAAACTGTTTGAGATACTATGGACTTAATAACGAGAGGATATAGGTGATTTCTATAAAACAGGGCTTTACCAATAGTGGTATAGACCACGGTTTCAAAGAAAAGTCGATTTTTTCCTTATTCTGTGTGTTTTCTTACAGGTTTTACCTGATTCGATGCTTGTGAACTGGGACTGACCGGCCGAGAGCAAAAACAGCACGAAAAGGAAGAAACAAAATGTTTAGAATTCCATTAAAATTACGTAAGTATAAAACTGAAGGTAAGCGATTATAACTAGAAATGGCCTGAATGCGGCATCGAGAACGGTGTCTAATAATTAGACTACACAAATACTACAAAGAAAAACTGTTTGAGATACTATGGACTTAATAACGAGAGGATATAGGTGATTTCTATAAAACAGGGCTTTACCAATAGTGGTATAGACCACGGTTTCATAGAAAAAGTCGATTTTTTCCTAATTCTCAGTCTTTTCTTTCCATGTTTCGCTTGATTCAACGGTTGTGGACCGGGACTGACCTACCCAGAGCTAAACCAGCACGAAATACGAAGACATAAAAATTTTTACAAGTGCAATAAAATTACGTAATTATAAAACTAAAAATAACAGATTAGAACTAGAAATGGCCGAAATGCGGCGCAAGATGAGTATCTAACGATAAGGTTAAACGAATGCTACAATAAAAAACAAATTTGGACTGCTTGAGATTCTAATACACAAAGATATCGGTGAATTCCTATAAAATAGGACATCACCACTACACCTCGGTTTCAAAGAAAAAGTCGATTTTTTCCTTATTCTGTGTGTTTTTCTTACAGGTTTTACCTGATTCGATGCTTGTGAACTGGGACTGACCGGCCGAGAGCAAAAACAGCACGAAAAAGGAAGAAACAAAAATGTTTAGAATTCCATTAAAATTACGTAAGTATAAAACTGAAGGTAAGCGATTATAACTAGAAATGGCCTGAATGCGGCACGAGAACGGTGTCTAATAATTAGACTACACAAATACTACAAGAAAAACTGTTTGAGATACTATGGACTTAATAACGAGAGGATATAGGTGATTTCCTATAAAACAGGGCTTTACCAATAGTGGTATAGACCACGGTTTCATAGAAAAGTCGATTTTTCCTAATTCTGTGTGTTTTTCTTACAGGTTTTACCTGATTCGATGCTTAATGAACTGGGACTGACCGGCCGAGAGCAAAAACAGCACGAAAAAGGAAGAAACAAAATGTTTAGAATTCCATTAAAATTACGTAAGTATAAAACTGAAGGTAAGCGATTATAACTAGAAATGGCCTGAATGCGGCACGAGAACGGTGTCTAATGAATTAGACTACACAAATACTACAAGAAAAACTGTTTGGAGATACTATGGACTTAATAACGAGAGGATATGGGTGATTTCCTATAAAACAGGGCTGTACCACTATAACGCGTTTCAAAGAAAAAGTCGATTTTTCCTAATTCTCAGTCTTTTCTTTCCATGTTTCGCTTGATTCAACGGTTGTGGACCGGGACTGACCTACCAGAGCTAAACCAGCACGAAATACGAAGACATAAAAATTTTTACAAGTGCAATAAAATTACGTAGTATAAAACTAAAAATAACAGATTAGAACTAGAAATGGCCGAAATGCGGCGCAAGATGAAGTATCTAACGATAAGGTTAAACGAATGCTACAATAAAAACAAATTTGGACTGCTAGAGCTTCTAATACACAAAGATATCGGTGAATTCTATAAAACAGGACATCACCACTACACCTCAGTTTCAAAGAAAAAGTCGATTTTTTCTAATTCTGTGTGTTTTTCTTACAGGTTTTACCTGATTCGATGCTTGTGAACTGGGACTGACCGGCCGAGCAAAAACAGCACGAAAAAGGAAGAAACAAAAATGTTTAGAATTCCATTAAAATTACGTAAGTATAAAACTGAAGGTAGCGATTATAACTAGAAATGGCCTGAATGCGGCTTTGAGAACGGTGTCTAATAGTTAGACTACACAAATACTACAAGAAAAACTGTTTGGAGATACTATGGACTTAATAACGAGGATATAGGTGATTTCCTGTAAAACAGGGCTGTACCACTATAACGCGTTTCAAAGAAAAAGTCGATTTTTCATAATTCTCAGTCTTTTCTTTCCAGGTTTCCTTGATTCAACGGTTGTGGACCAGGACTGACCTACCCAGAGCTAAACCAGCACGAAATACGAAGACATAAAATTTTTACAAGTGCAATAAAATTACGTAATTATAAAACTAAAAATAACAGATTAGAACTAGAAATGGCCGTAATGCGGCGCAAGATGAGTATCTAACGATAAGGTTAAACAGATGCTACAATAAAAACAAATTTGGACTGCTTGAGATTCTAATACACAAAGATATCGGTGAATTCCTATAAAACAGGACATCACCACTACACCTCGGTTTCAAAGAAAAAGTCGATTTTTTTCTAATTCTCAGTCTTTTCTTTCCAGGTTTCGCCTGATTCAACGGTTTTGGACCGGGACTGACCGATTCAGAGCAAAACCAGCACGAAAAACGAGGAAATAAATTTTTTTACAAGTGCAATAAAATTACGTAAATATAAAACTGAAGGTAAGCGATTATAACTAGAAATGGCCTGAATGCGGCACGAGAACGGTGTCTAATGATTAGACTACACAAATACTACAAGAAAAAACTGTTTGAGATACTATGGACTTAATAACGCGAGGATATAGGTGATTTCCTATAAAACAGGGCTTTACCAATAGTGGTATAGACCACGGTTTCAAAGAAAAAGTCGATTTTTTCCTTATTCTGTGTGTTTTCTTACAGGTTTTACCTGATTCGATGCTTGTGAACTGGGACTGACCGGCCGAGAGCAAAAACAGCACGAAAAGGAAGAAACAAAATGTTTAGAATTCCATTAAAATTACGTAAGTATAAAACTGAAGGTAAGCGATTATAACTAGAAATGGCCTGAATGCGGCACGAGAACGGTGTCTAATAATTAGACTACACAAATACTACAAGAAAAACTGTTTGAGATACTATGGACTTAATAACGAGAGGATATAGGTGATTTCCTATAAAACAGGGCTGTACCACTATAACGCGTTTCAAAGAAAAAGTCGATTTTTCCTAATTCTCAGTCTTTTCTTTCCATGTTTCGCTTGATTCAACGGTTGTGGACCGGGACTGACCTGCAGAGCTAAACCAGCACGAAATACGAAGAAATAAAATTTTTACAAGTGCAATAAAATTACGTAATTATAAAACTAAAAATAACAGATTAGAACTAGAAATGGCCGAAATGCGGCGCAAGATGAGTATCTAACGATAAGGTTAAACAGATGCTACAATAAAAACAAATTTGGACTGCTTGAGATTCTAATACACAAGATATCGGTGAATTCCTATAAAATAGGACATCACCACTACACCTCGGTTTCAAAGAAAAAGTCGATTTTTCTAATTCTGTGTGTTTTTCTTACAGGTTTTACCTGATTCGATGCTTGTGAACTGGGACTGACCGGCCGAGAGCAAAAACAGCACGAAAAAGGAAGAAACAAAAATGTTTAGAATTCCATTAAAATTACGTAAGTATAAAACTGAAGGTAGCGATTATAACTAGAAATGGCCTGAATGCGGCACGAGAACGGTGTCTAATAATTAGACTACACAAAAACTACAAGAAAAAACTGTTTGGAGATACTATGGACTTAATAACGAGAGGATATAGGTGATTTCCTGTAAAACAGGGCTGTACCACTATAACGCGTTTCAAAGAAAAAGTCGATTTTTTCCTAATTCTCAGTCTTTTCTTTCCAGGTTTCGCTTGATTCAACGGTTGTGGACCGGGACTGACCTACCCAGAGCTAAACCAGCACGAAATACGAAGACATAAATTTTTTTACAAGTGCAATAAAATTACGTAATTATAAAACTAAAAATAACAGATTAGAACTAGAAATGGCCGTAATGCGGCGCAAGATGAGTATCTAACGATAAGGTTAAACGAATGCTACAATAAAAAACAAATTTGGACTGCTTGAGATTCTAATACACAAGATATCGGTGAATTCTATAAAACAGGACATCACCACTACACCTCGGTTTCAAAGAAAAAGTCGATTTTTACCTAATTCTCAGTCTTTTCTTTCCAGGTTTCGCCTGATTCAACGGTTTTGGACCGGGACTGACCGATTCAGAGCAAAACCAGCACGAAAAACGAGGAAATAAATTTTTTTACAAGTGCAATAAAATTACGTAAATATAAAACTGAAGGTAAGCGATTATAACTAGAAATGGCCTGAATGCGGCACGAGAACGGTGTCTAATGATTAGACTACACAAATACTACAAGAAAAACTGTTTGAGATACTATGGACTTAATAACGAGGATATAGGTGATTTCCTATAAAACAGGGCTTTACCAATAGTGGTATAGACCACGGTTTCATAGAAAAAGTCGATTTTTCTAATTCTGTGTGTTTTCTTACAGGTTTTACCTGATTCGATGCTTGTGAACTGGGACTGACCGGCCGAGCAAAAACAGCACGAAAAAGGAAGAAACAAAATGTTTAGAATTCCATTAAAATTACGTAAGTATAAAACTGAAGGTAAGCGATTATAACTAGAAATGGCCTGAATGCGGCACGAGAACGGTGTCTAATAATTACACTACACAAATACTACAAGAAAAACTGTTTGGAATACTATGGACTTAATAACGAGAGGATATAGGTGATTTCCTATAAAACAGGGCTGTACCACTATAACGCGTTTCAAAGAAAAAGTCGATTTTTCCTAATTCTCTGTCTTTTCTTTCCAGGTTTCGCTTGATTCAACGGTTTTGGACCGGGACTGACCGATTCAGAGCAAAACCAGCACGAAAAACGAGGAAATAAAATTTTTACAAGTGCAATAAAATTACGTAAATATAAAACTGAAGGTAAGCGATTATAACTAGAAATGGCCTGCATGCGGCACGAGAACGGTGTCTAATAGTTAGACTACACAAATACTACAAGAAAAACTGTTTGAGATACTAAGGACTTAATAACGAGAGGATATAGGTGATTTCTATAAAACAGGGCTTTACCAATAGTGGTATAGACCACGGTTTCAAAGAAAAAGTCGATTTTTCTAATTCTGTGTGTTTTCTTACAGGTTTTACCTGATTCGATGCTTGTGAACTGGGACTGACCGGCCGAGAGCAAAAACAGCACGAAAAAGGAAGAAACAAAATGTTTAGAATTCCATTAAAATTACGTAAGTATAAAACTGAAGGTAGCGATTATAACTAGAAATGGCCGTAATGCGGCGCAAGATGAGTATCTAACGATAAGGTTAAACGAATGCTACAATAAAAACAAATTTGGACTGCTTGAGATTCTAATACACAAGATATCGGTGAATTCCTATAAAACAGGACATCCACCACTACACCTCGGTTTCAAAGAAAAAGTCGATTTTTTCCTAATTCTCAGTCTTTTCTTTCCAGGTTTCGCCTGATTCAACGGTTTTGGACCGGGACTGACCGATTCAGAGCAAAACCAGCACGAAAAACGAAGAAATAAAAATTTTTACAAGTGCAATAAAATTACGTAATTATAAAACTGAAGGTAAGCGATTATAACTAGAAATGGCCTGAATGCGGCACGAGAACGGTGTCTAATGATTAGACTACACAAATACTACAAGAAAAAACTGTTTGAGATACTATGGACTTAATAACGCGAGGATATAGGTGATTTCCTATAAAACAGGGCTTTACCAATAGTGGTATAGACCACGGTTTCAAAGAAAAAGTCGATTTTTTCCTAATTCTGTGTGTTTTTCTTACAGGTTTTACCTGATTCGATGCTTGTGAACTGGGACTGACCGGCCGAGAGCAAAAACAGCACGAAAAGGAAGAAACAAAATGTTTAAATTCCATTAAAATTACGTAAGTATAAAACTGAAGGTAAGCGATTATAACTAGAAATGGCCTGAATGCGGCACGAGAACGGTGTCTAATAATTAGACTACACAAATACTACAAGAAAAACTGTTTGGAGATACTATGGACTTAATAACGAGAGGATATAGGTGATTTCCTATAAAACAGGGCTGTACCACTATAACGCGGTTTCAAAGAAAAAGTCGATTTTTTTCCTAATTCTCAGTCTTTTCTTTCCAGGTTTCGCTTGATTCAACGGTTGTGGACCAGGACTGACCTACCAGAGCTAAACCAGCACGAAATACGAAGAAATAAAATTTTTACAAGTGCAATAAAATTACGTAATTATAAAACTAAAAATAACAGATTAGAACTAGAAATGGCCGTAATGCGGCGCAAGATGAAGTATCTAACGATAAGGTTAAACGAATGTTCCAATAAAAACAAATTTGGACTGCTTGAGATTCTAATACACAAAGATATCGGTGAATTCCTATAAAACAGGACATCACCACTACACCTCGGTTTCAAAGAAAAAGTCGATTTTTTTCTAATTCTCAGTCTTTTCTTTCCACATTTCGCCTGATTCAAAGGTTGTGGACCGGGACTGAACCATCCAGAGCAAAACCAGCACGAAAAACGAAGAAATAAAATTTTTACAAGTGCAGTAAAATTACGTAATTATAAAACTAAAACAACAGATTAGAACTAGAAATGGCCGAAATGCGGCGCAAGATGAGTATCTAACGATAAGGTTAAACGAATGCTAAAACATGGCTTTACCACTAAAACTCGGTTTCAAAAGAAAAGTCGATTTTTCCTAATTCTCAGTCTTTTCTTTCCAGGTTTCCTTGATTCAACGGTTGTGGACCGGGACTGACCTACCCAGAGCTAAACCAGCACGAAATACGAAGAAATAAAATTTTTACAAGTGCAATAAAATTACGTAAGTATAAAACTGAAGGTAAGCGATTATAACTAGAAATGGCCGAAATGCGGCGCAAGATGAGTATCTAACGATAAGGTTAAACGAATGCTACAATAAAAACAAATTTGGACTGCTTGAGATTCTAATACACAAGATATCGGTGAATTCCTATAAAATAGGACATCACCACTACCTCGGTTTCAAAGAAAAAGTCGATTTTTCTAATTCTGTGTGTTTTTCTTACAGGTTTTACCTGATTCGATGCTTGTGAACTGGGACTGAACGGCCGAGAGCAAAAACAGCACGAAAAGGAAGAAACAAAATGTTTAAATTCCATTAAAATTACGTAAATATAAAACTGAAGGTAAGCGATTATAACTAGAAATGGCCTGAATGCGGCACGAGAACGGTGTCTAATAATTACACTACACAAATACTACAAGAAAAACTGTTTGGAGATACTATGGACTTAATAACGAGGATATAGGTGATTTCCTATAAAACGGGGCTGTACCACTATAACGCGTTTCAAAGAAAAAGTCGATTTTTCCTAATTCTCTGTCTTTTCTTTCCAGGTTTCGCCTGATTCAACGGTTTTGGACCGGGACTGACCGATCAGAGCAAAACCAGCACGAAAAACGAGGAAATAAAATTTTTACAAGTGCAATAAAATTACGTAATTATAAAACTGAAGGTAAGCGATTATAACTAGAAATGGCCTGCATGCGGCTTTGAGAACGGTGTCTAATGATTAGACTACACAAATGCTACAAGAAAAACTGTTTGAGATACTAAGGACTTAATAACGAGAGGATATAGGTGATTTCCTATAAAACAGGGCTTTACCAATAGTGGTATAGACCACGGTTTCAAAGAAAAAGTCGATTTTTCCTAATTCTGTGTGTTTTCTTACAGGTTTTACCTGATTCGATGCTTAATGAACTGGGACTGACCGGCCGAGCAAAAACAGCACGAAAAGGAAGAAACAAAATGTTTAAATTCCATTAAAATTACGTAAGTATAAAACTGAAGGTAAGCGATTATAACTAGAAATGGCCTGAATGCGGCACGAGAACGGTGTCTAATAATTAGACTACACAAATACTACAAGAAAAACTGTTTGGAGATACTATGGACTTAATAACGAGGAGGATATAGGTGATTTCCTATAAAACGGGGCTGTACCACTATAACGCGGTTTCAAAGAAAAAGTCGATTTTTCCTAATTCTCTGTCTTTTCTTTCCAGGTTTCGCCTGATTCAACGGTTTTGGACCGGGACTGACCGATCAGAGCAAAACCAGCACGAAAAACGAGGAAATAAAATTTTTACAAGTGCAATAAAATTACGTAAATATAAAACTGAAGGTAAGCGATTATAACTAGAAATGGCCTGCATGCGGCACGAGAACGGTGTCTAATGATTAGACTACACAAATACTACAAGAAAAACTGTTTGAGATACTAAGGACTTAATAACGAGGAGGATATAGGTGATTTCCTATAAAACAGGGCTTTACCAATAGTGGTATAGACCACGGTTTCAAAGAAAAAGTCGATTTTTCCTAATTCTGTGTGTTTTTCTTACAGGTTTTACCTGATTCGATGCTTGTGAACTGGGACTGACCGGCCGAGAGCAAAAACAGCACGAAAAAGGAAGAAACAAAATGTTTAGAATTCCATTAAAATTACGTAATTATAAAACTGAAGGTAAGCGATTATAACTAGAAATGGCCTGAATGCGGCACGAGAACGGTGTCTAATAATTAGACTACACAAATACTACAAGAAAAACTGTTTGGAGATACTATGGACTTAATAACGAGAGGATATAGGTGATTTCCTATAAAACAGGGCTGTACCACTATAACGCGGTTTCAAAGAAAAAGTCGATTTTTCCTAATTCTCAGTCTTTTCTTTCCAGGTTTCGCTTGATTCAACGGTTGTGGACCGGGACTGACCGATCCAGAGCAAAACCAGCACGAAATACGAAGACATAAAATTTTTACAAGTGCAATAAAATTACGTAATTATAAAAGTAAAAATAACAGATTAGAACTAGAAATGGCCGTAATGCGGCGCAAGATGAAGTATCTAACGATAAGGTTAAACAGATGCTACAATAAAAACAAATTTGGACTGCTTGAGATTCTAATACACAAGATATCGGTGAATTCCTATAAAACAGGACATCACCACTACACCTCGGTTTCAAAGAAAAAGTCGATTTTTCTAATTCTGTGTGTTTTTCTTACAGGTTTTACCTGATTCGATGCTTAATGAACTGGGACTGACCGGCCGAGAGCAAAAACAGCACGAAAAGGAAGAAACAAAATGTTTAGAATTCCATTAAAATTACGTAAGTATAAAACTGAAGGTAAGCGATTATAACTAGAAATGGCCTGAATGCGGCACGAGAACGGTGTCTAATAATTAGACTACACAAATACTACAAGAAAAACTGTTTGGAGATACTATGGACTTAATAACGAGAGGATATAGGTGATTTCCTATAAAACAGGGCTGTACCACTATAACGCGGTTTCAAAGAAAAAGTCGATTTTTCCTAATTCTCAGTCTTTTCTTTCCAGGTTTCGCCTGATTCAACGGTTGTGGACCGGGACTGACCTACCAGAGCTAAACCAGCACGAAATACGAAGACATAAAAATTTTTACAAGTGCAATAAAATTACGTAATTATAAAACTAAAAATAACAGATTAAGAACTAGAAATGGCCGTAATGCGGCGCAAGATGAGTATCTAACGATAACGTTAAACGAATGCTACAATAAAAACAAATTTGGACTGCTTGAGATTCTAATACACAAAGATATCGGTGAATTCCTATAAAACAGGACATCACCACTACACCTCGGTTTCAAAGAAAAAGTCGATTTTTCTAATTCTGTGTGTTTTCTTACAGGTTTTACCTGATTCGATGCTTAATGAACTGGGACTGACCGGCCGAGAGCAAAAACAGCACGAAAAAGGAAAACAAAATGTTTAGAATTCCATTAAAATTACGTAAGTATAAAACTGAAGGTAAGCGATTATAACTAGAAATGGCCTGAATGCGGCACGAGAACGGTGTCTAATAATTAGACTACACAAATACTACAAGAAAAACTGTTTGGAGATACTATGGACTTAATAACGAGGATATAGGTGATTTCCTATAAAACGGGGCTGTACCACTATAACGCGGTTTCAAAGAAAAAGTCGATTTTTCCTAATTCTCAGTCTTTTCTTTCCAGGTTTCGCTTGATTCAACGGTTGTGGACCGGGACTGACCTACCAGAGCTAAACCAGCACGAAATACGAAGAAATAAAATTTTTACAAGTGCAATAAAATTACGTAATTATAAAACTAAAAATAACAGATTAGAACTAGAAATGGCCGAAATGCGGCGCAAGATGAAGTATCTAACGATAAGGTTAAACGAATGCTACAATAAAAACAAATTTGGACTGCTTGAGATTCTAATACACAAAGATATCGGTGAATTCTATAAAACAGGACATCACCACTACACCTCGGTTTCAAAGAAAAAGTCGATTTTTCCTAATTCTGTGTGTTTTTCTTACAGGTTTTACCTGATTCGATGCTTGTGAACTGGGACTGACCGGCCGAGAGCAAAAACAGCACGAAAAGGAAGAAACAAAATGTTTAGAATTCCATTAAAATTACGTAAGTATAAAACTGAAGGTAAGCGATTATAACTAGAAATGGCCTGAATGCGGCACGAGAACGGTGTCTAATAATTAGACTACACAAATACTACAAGAAAAACTGTTTGGAGATACTATGGACTTAATAACGAGGATATAGGTGATTTCCTATAAAACAGGGCTGTACCACTATAACGCGGTTTCAAAGAAAAAGTCGATTTTTCCTAATTCTCAGTCTTTTCTTTCCAGGTTTCGCTTGATTCAACGGTTGTGGACCGGGACTGACCTACCAGAGCTAAACCAGCACGAAATACGAAGAAATAAAATTTTTACAAGTGCAATAAAATTACGTAATTATAAAACTAAAAATAACAGATTAGAACTAGAAATGGCCGTAATGCGGCGCAAGATGAAGTATCTAACGATAAGGTTAAACGAATGCTACAATAAAAACAAATTTGGACTGCTTGAGATTCTAATACACAAAGATATCGGTGAATTCTATAAAACAGGACATCACCACTACACCTCGGTTTCAAAGAAAAAGTCGATTTTTCTAATTCTCAGTCTTTTCTTTCCACATTTCGCCTGATTCAAAGGTTGTGGACCGGGACTGAACCATCCAGAGCAAAACCAGCACGAAAAACGAAGAAATAAAATTTTTACAAGTGCAATAAAATTACGTAATTATAAAACTAAAAACAACAGATTAGAACTAGAAATGGCCGAAATGCGGCGCAAGATGAGTATCTAACGATAAGGTTAAACGAATGCTAAAACAGGGCTTTACCACTAAAACTCGGTTTCAAAGAAAAAGTCGATTTTTTCCTAATTCTCAGTCTTTTCTTTCCAGGTTTCGCTTGATTCAACGGTTGTGGACCGGGACTGACCTACCAGAGCTAAACCAGCACGAAATACGAAGAAATAAAATTTTTACAAGTGCAATAAAATTACGTAATTATAAAACTAAAAATAACAGATTAGAACTAGAAATGGCCGTAATGCGGCGCAAGATGAAGTATCTAACGATAAGGTTAAACGAATGCTACAATAAAAACAAATTTGGACTGCTTGAGATTCTAATACACAAGATATCGGTGAATTCCTATAAAACAGGACATCACCACTACACCTCAGTTTCAAAGAAAAAGTCGATTTTTCCTAATTCTGTGTGTTTTTCTTACAGGTTTTACCTGATTCGATGCTTGTGAACTGGGACTGACCGGCCGAGCAAAAACAGCACGAAAAAGGAAGAAACAAAATGTTTAGAATTCCATTAAAATTACGTAAGTATAAAACTGAAGGTAGCGATTATAACTAGAAATGGCCTGAATGCGGCACGAGAACGGTGTCTAATAATTAGACTACACAAATACTACAAGAAAAAACTGTTTGGAGATACTATGGACTTAATAACGAGGATATAGGTGATTTCCTGTAAAACAGGACTGTACCACTATAACGCGTTTCAAAGAAAAAGTCGATTTTTTCCTAATTCTCAGTCTTTTCTTTCTAGGTTTCGCTTGATTCAACGGTTGTGGACCGGGACTGACCTACCCAGAGCTAAACCAGCACGAAATACGAAGACATAAATTTTTACAAGTGCAATAAAATTACGTAATTATAAAACTAAAAATAACAGATTAAGAACTAGAAATGGCCGTAATGCGGCGCAAGATGAAGTATCTAACGATAAGGTTAAACGAATGCTACAATAAAAACAAATTTGGACTGCTTGAGATTCTAATACACAAAGATATCCGGTGAATTCCTATAAAACAGGACATCACCACTACACCTCGGTTTCAAAGAAAAAGTCGATTTTTTTCTAATTCTCAGTCTTTTCTTTCCAGGTTTCGCCTGATTCAACGGTTTTGGACCGGGACTGACCGATTCAGAGCAAAACCAGCACGAAAAACGAGGAAATAAATTTTTTTACAAGTGCAATAAAATTACGTAAATATAAAACTGAAGGTAAGCGATTATAACTAGAAATGGCCTGAATGCGGCACGAGAACGGTGTCTAATGATTAGACTACACAAATACTACAAGAAAAAACTGTTTGAGATACTATGGACTTAATAACGCGAGGATATAGGTGATTTCCTATAAAACAGGGCTTTACCAATAGTGGTATAGACCACGGTTTCAAAGAAAAAGTCGATTTTTTCCTAATTCTGTGTGTTTTTCTTACAGGTTTTACCTGATTCGATGCTTAATGAACTGGGACTGACCGGCCGAGAGCAAAACAGCACGAAAAAGGAAGAAACAAAAATGTTTAGAATTCCATTAAAATTACGTAAGTATAAAACTGAAGGTAAGCGATTATAACTAGAAATGGCCTGAATGCGGCACGAGAACGGTGTCTAATAATTAGACTACACAAATACTACAAGAAAAAACTGTTTGGAGATACTATGGACTTAATAACGAGAGGATATAGGTGATTTCCTATAAAACAGGGCTGTACCACTATAACGCGGTTTCAAAGAAAAAGTCGATTTTTTCCTAATTCTCAGTCTTTTCTTTCCAGGTTTCGCTTGATTCAACGGTTGTGGACCGGGACTGACCTACCCAGAGCTAAACCAGCACGAAATACGAAGAAATAAAATTTTTACAAGTGCAATAAAATTACGTAATTATAAAACTAAAAATAACAGATTAGAACTAGAAATGGCCGTAATGCGGCGCAAGATGAGTATCTAACGATAAGGTTAAACGAATGCTACAATAAAAAACAAATTTGGACTGCTAGAGATTCTAATACACAAAGATATCGGTGAATTCCTATAAAACAGGACATCACCACTACCTCGGTTTCAAAGAAAAAGTCGATTTTTTCTAATTCTCAGTCTTTTCTTTCCACATTTCGCCTGATTCAAAGGTTGTGGACCGGGACTGACCGATTCAGAGCAAAACCAGCACGAAAAACGAAGAAATAAAAATTTTTACAAGTGCAATAAAATTACGTAATTATAAAACTAAAAACAACAGATTAGAACTAGAAATGGCCGAAATGCGGCGCAAGATGAAGTATCTAACGATAAGGTTAAACGAATGCTAAAACAGGGCTTTACCACTAAAACTCGGTTTCAAAGAAAAAGTCGATTTTTCCTAATTCTCAGTCTTTTCTTTCCAGGTTTCGCTTGATTCAACGGTTGTGGACCGGGACTGACCTACCAGAGCTAAACCAGCACGAAATACGAAGAAATAAAATTTTTACAAGTGCAATAAAATTACGTAATTATAAAACTAAAAATAACAGATTAGAACTAGAAATGGCCGAAATGCGGCGCAAGATGAAGTATCTAACGATAAGGTTAAACAGATGCTACAATAAAAACAAATTTGGACTGCTTGAGATTCTAATACACAAAGATATCGGTGAATTCCTATAAAACAGGACATCACCACTACACCTCGGTTTCAAAGAAAAAGTCGATTTTTTCTAATTCTGTGTGTTTTTCTTACAGGTTTTACCTGATTCGATGCTTGTGAACTGGGACTGACCGGCCGAGAGCAAAAACAGCACGAAAAGGAAGAAACAAAATGTTTAGAATTCCATTAAAATTACGTAAGTATAAAACTGAAGGTAGCGATTATAACTAGAAATGGCCTGAATGCGGCACGAGAACGGTGTCTAATAATTAGACTACACAAATGCTACAAGAAAAACTGTTTGGAGATACTATGGACTTAATAACGAGAGGATATAGGTGATTTCCTATAAAACAGGGCTGTACCACTATAACACTGTTTCAAAGAAAAAGTCGATTTTTTCCTAATTCTCAGTCTTTTCTTTCCAGGTTTCGCTTGATTCAACGGTTGTGGACCGGGACTGACCTACCCAGAGCTAAACCAGCACGAAATACGAAGAAATAAAATTTTTTACAAGTGCAATAAAATTACGTAATTATAAAACTAAAAATAACAGATTAGAACTAGAAATGGCCGTAATGCGGCGCAAGATGAGTATCTAACGATAAGGTTAACGAATGCTACAATAAAAAACAAATTTGGACTGCTTGAGATTCTAATACACAAGATATCGGTGAATTCTATAAAACAGGACATCACCACTACACCTCAGTTTCAAAGAAAAAGTCGATTTTTCCTAATTCTCAGTCTTTTCTTTCCAGGTTTCGCCTGATTCAACGGTTTTGGACCGGGACTGACCGATTCAGAGCAAAACCAGCACGAAAAACGAGGAAATAAAATTTTTACAAGTGCAATAAAATTACGTAAGTATAAAACTGAAGGTAAGCGATTATAACTAGAAATGGCCTGAATGCGGCACGAGAACGGTGTCTAATGATTAGACTACACAAATACTACAAGAAAAACTGTTTGAGATACTATGGACTTAATAACGCGAGGATATAGGTGATTTCCTATAAAACAGGGCTTTACCAATAGTGGTATAGACCACGGTTTCAAAGAAAAAGTCGATTTTTCCTAATTCTGTGTGTTTTCTTACAGGTTTTACCTGATTCGATGCTTGTGAACTGGGACTGACCGGCCGAGAGCAAAAACAGCACGAAAAGGAAGAAACAAAATGTTTAGAATTCCATTAAAATTACGTAATTATAAAACTAAAAATAACAGATTAAGAACTAGAAATGGCCTGAATGCGGCACGAGAACGGTGTCTAATGATTAGACTACACAAATACTACAAGAAAAACTGTTTGGAGATACTATGGACTTAATAACGAGGATATAGGTGATTTCTATAAAACAGGACATCCACCACTACACCTCAGTTTCAAAGAAAAAGTCGATTTTTTCTAATTCTCAGTCTTTTCTTTCCAGGTTTCGCTTGATTCAACGGTTGTGGACCAGGACTGACCTACCAGAGCTAAACCAGCACGAAAAACGAGGAAATAAAATTTTTTACAAGTGCAATAAAATTACGTAAATATAAAACTGAAGGTAGCGATTATAACTAGAAATGGCCGTAATGCGGCGCAAGATGAGTATCTAACGATAAGGTTAAACGAATGCTAAAACAGGGCTTTACCACTAAAACTCGGTTTCAAAAGAAAAGTCGATTTTTTCTAATTCTCAGTCTTTTCTTTCAGGTTTCGCTTGATTCAACGGTTGTGGACCGGGACTGACCTACCCAGAGCTAAACCAGCACGAAATACGAAGAAATAAAATTTTTACAAGTGCAATAAAATTACGTAATTATAAAACTAAAAATAACAGATTAGAACTAGAAATGGCCTGAATGCGGCACGAGAACGGTGTCTAATGATTAGACTACACAAATACTACAAGAAAAACTGTTTGGAGATACTATGGACTTAATAACGCGAGGATATAGGTGATTTCTATAAAACAGGGCTTTACCACTAAAACTCGGTTTCAAAGAAAAAGTCGATTTTTTCCTAATTCTGTGTGTTTTCTTACAGGTTTTACCTGATTCGATGCTTGTGAACTGGGACTGACCGGCCGAGCAAAAACAGCACGAAAAGGAAGAAACAAAATGTTTAGAATTCCATTAAAATTACGTAAGTATAAAACTGAAGGTAGCGATTATAACTAGAAATGGCCGAAATGCGTCGCAAGATGAGTATCTAACGATAAGGTTAAACGAATGCTACAATAAAAACAAATTTGGACTGCTTGAGATTCTAATACACAAGATATCGGTGAATTCCTATAAAACAGGACATCACCACTACACCTCGGTTTCAAAGAAAAAGTCGATTTTTTCTAATTCTCAGTCTTTTCTTTCCACATTTCGCCTGATTCAAGGTTGTGGACCGGGACTGTACCATCCAGAGCAAAACCAGCACGAAAAACGAAGAAATAAAAATTTTTACAAGTGCAATAAAATTACGTAATTATAAAACTAAAAACAACAGATTAGAACTAGAAATGGCCGAAATGCGGCGCAAGATGAGTATCTAACGATAAGGTTAAACGAATGCTACAATAAAAACAAATTTGGACTGCTTGAGATTCTAATACACAAGATATCGGTGAATTCTATAAAACAGGGCTTTACCACTAAAACTCGGTTTCAAAGAAAAAGTCGATTTTTCTAATTCTCAGTCTTTTCTTTCCAGGTTTCCTTGATTCAACGGTTGTGGACCAGGACTGACCTACCAGAGCTAAACCAGCACGAAATACGAAGAAATAAAAATTTTTACAAGTGCAATAAAATTACGTAAATATAAAACTGAAGGTAAGCGATTATAACTAGAAATGGCCTGAATGCGGCACGAGAACGGTGTCTAATAATTAGACTACACAAATACTACAAGAAAAAACTGTTTGAGATACTATGGACTTAATAACGCGAGGATATAGGTGATTTCCTATAAAACGGGGCTGTACCACTATAACGCGGTTTCAAAAGAAAAGTCGATTTTTCTAATTCTCAGTCTTTTCTTTCCACATTTCGCCTGATTCAAAGGTTGTGGACCGGGACTGACCGATTCAGAGCAAAACCAGCACGAAAAACGAAGAAATAAAATTTTTACAAGTGCAATAAAATTACGTAATTATAAAACTAAAAACAACAGATTAGAACTAGAAATGGCCGAAATGCGTCGCAAGATGAGTATCTAACGATAAGGTTAAACAGATGCTACAATAAAAACAAATTTGGACTGCTAGAGATTCTAATACACAAAGATATCGGTGAATTCCTATAAAACAGGACATCACCACTACACCTCGGTTTCAAAGAAAAAGTCGATTTTTTCTAATTCTGTGTGTTTTCTTACAGGTTTTACCTGATTCGATGCTTGTGAACTGGGACTGACCGGCCGAGAGCAAAAACAGCACGAAAAGGAAGAAACAAAATGTTTAGAATTCCATTAAAATTACGTAAGTATAAAACTGAAGGTAAGCGATTATAACTAGAAATGGCCGAAATGCGGCGCAAGATGAGTATCTAACGATAAGGTTAAACGAATGCTACAATAAAAACAAATTTGGACTGCTTGAGATTCTAATACACAAGATATCGGTGAATTCTATAAAACAGGGCTTTACCACTAAAACTCGGTTTCAAAAGAAAAGTCGATTTTTTCTAATTCTGTGTGTTTTCTTACAGGTTTTACCTGATTCGATGCTTGTGAACTGGGACTGACCGGCCGAGCAAAAACAGCACGAAAAGGAAGAAACAAAATGTTTAGAATTCCATTAAAATTACGTAAATATAAAACTGAAGGTAGCGATTATAACTAGAAATGGCCGAAATGCGTCGCAAGATGAGTATCTAACGATAAGGTTAAACGAATGCTAAAACAGGGCTTTACCACTAAAACTCGGTTTCAAAAGAAAAGTCGATTTTTTCTAATTCTGTGTGTTTTCTTACAGGTTTTACCTGATTCGATGCTTGTGAACTGGGACTGACCGGCCGAGAGCAAAAACAGCACGAAAAGGAAGAAACAAAATGTTTAGAATTCCATTAAAATTACGTAATTATAAAACTAAAAATAACAGATTAAGAACTAGAAATGGCCGAAATGCGTCGCAAGATGAGTATCTAACGATAAGGTTAAACGAATGCTACAATAAAAACAAATTTGGACTGCTTGAGATTCTAATACACAAGATATCGGTGAATTCCTATAAAACAGGGCTTTACCACTAAAACTCGGTTTCAAAGAAAAAGTCGATTTTTCTAATTCTCAGTCTTTTCTTTCCAGGTTTCGCTTGATTCAACGGTTGTGGACCAGGACTGACCTACCAGAGCTAAACCAGCACGAAAAACGAAGAAATAAAATTTTTTACAAGTGCAATAAAATTACGTAAGTATAAAACTGAAGGTAGCGATTATAACTAGAAATGGCCTGAATGCGGCACGAGAACGGTGTCTAATGATTAGACTACACAAATGCTACAAGAAAAACTGTTTGAAGATACTATGGACTTAATAACGAGGATATAGGTGATTTCTATAAAACAGGGCTTTACCAATAGTGGTATAGACCACGGTTTCAAAGAAAAAGTCGATTTTTCTAATTCTCAGTCTTTTCTTTCCAGGTTTCGCTTGATTCAACGGTTGTGGACCGGGACTGACCTACAGAGCTAAACCAGCACGAAAAACGAAGAAATAAAATTTTTACAAGTGCAATAAAATTACGTAAGTATAAAACTGAAGGTAGCGATTATAACTAGAAATGGCCTGAATGCGGCACGAGAACGGTGTCTAATGATTAGACTACACAAATACTACAAGAAAAACTGTTTGAGATACTATGGACTTAATAACGAGGATATAGGTGATTTCCTATAAAACAGGACATCACCACTACACCTCGGTTTCAAAGAAAAAGTCGATTTTTCCTAATTCTCCAGTCTTTTCTTTCAGGTTTCGCTTGATTCAACGGTTTTGGACCGGGACTGACCGATTCAGAGCAAAACCAGCACGAAAAACGAGGAAATAAAATTTTTACAAGTGCAATAAAATTACGTAAATATAAAACTGAAGGTAAGCGATTATAACTAGAAATGGCCTGAATGCGGCACGAGAACGGTGTCTAATGATTAGACTACACAAATACTACAAGAAAAACTGTTTGAGATACTATGGACTTAATAACGCGAGGATATAGGTGATTTCCTATAAAACAGGGCTTTACCAATAGTGGTATAGACCACGGTTTCAAAGAAAAAGTCGATTTTTTCCTTATTCTGTGTGTTTTCTTACAGGTTTTACCTGATTCGATGCTTGTGAACTGGGACTGACCGGCCGAGAGCAAAAACAGCACGAAAAGGAAGAAACAAAAATGTTTAAATTCCATTAAAATTACGTAAATATAAAACTGAAGGTAAGCGATTATAACTAGAAATGGCCTGAATGCGGCACGAGAACGGTGTCTAATGATTAGACTACACAAATACTACAAGAAAAAACTGTTTGAGATACTATGGACTTAATAACGAGAGGATATAGGTGATTTCCTATAAAACAGGGCTGTACCACTATAACGCGGTTTCAAAGAAAAAGTCGATTTTTTCCTAATTCTCAGTCTTTTCTTTCCAGGTTTCGCTTGATTCAACGGTTGTGGACCGGGACTGACCTACCCAGAGCTAAACCAGCACGAAATACGAAGAAATAAAAATTTTTACAAGTGCAATAAAATTACGTAATTATAAAACTAAAAATAACAGATTAAGAACTAGAAATGGCCGTAATGCGGCGCAAGATGAGTATCTAACGATAAGGTTAAACAGATGCTACAATAAAAAACAAATTTGGACTGCTTGAGATTCTAATACACAAAGATATCGGTGAATTCCTATAAAACAGGACATCACCACTACACCTCGGTTTCAAAGAAAAAGTCGATTTTTTTCTAATTCTCAGTCTTTTCTTTCCACATTTCGCCTGATTCAAAGGTTGTGGACCGGGACTGAACCATCCAGAGCAAAACCAGCACGAAAAACGAAGAAATAAAATTTTTACAAGTGCAATAAAATTACGTAATTATAAAACTAAAAACAACAGATTAGAACTAGAAATGGCCGAAATGCGGCGCAAGATGAGTATCTAACGATAAGGTTAAACGAATGCTAAAACAGGGCTTTACCACTAAAACTCGGTTTCAAAGAAAAAGTCGATTTTTTCCTAATTCTCAGTCTTTTCTTTCAGGTTTCGCTTGATTCAACGGTTGTGGACCGGGACTGACATACCAGAGCTAAACCAGCACGAAATAAGAAGAAATAAAATTTTTACAAGTGCAATAAAATTACGTAATTATAAAACTAAAAATAACAGATTAAGAACTAGAAATGGCCGAAATGCGTCGCAAGATGAGTATCTAACGATAAGGTTAAACGAATGCTACAATAAAAAACAAATTTGGACTGCTTGAGATTCTAATACACAAAGATATCGGTGAATTCCTATAAAAAAGGACATCACCACTACACCTCGGTTTCAAAGAAAAAGTCGATTTTTTTCTAATTCTCAGTCTTTTCTTTCCACATTTCGCCTGATTCAAAGGTTGTGGACCGGGACTGAACCATCCAGAGCAAAACCAGCACGAAAAACGAAGAAATAAAATTTTTACAAGTGCAGTAAAATTACGTAATTATAAAACTAAAAACAACAGATTAAGAACTAGAAATGGCCGAAATGCGGCGCAAGATGAGTATCTAACGATAAGGTTAAACGAATGCTAAAACAGGGCTTTACCACTAAAACTCGGTTTCAAAGAAAAAGTCGATTTTTCCTAATTCTCAGTCTTTTCTTTCCAGGTTTCGCTTGATTCAACGGTTGTGGACCGGGACTGACCTACCAGAGCTAAACCAGCACGAAATACGAAGAAATAAAATTTTTACAAGTGCAATAAAATTACGTAATTATAAAACTAAAAATAACAGATTAGAACTAGAAATGGCCGAAATGCGGCGCAAGATGAGTATCTAACGATAAGGTTAAACGAATGCTACAATAAAAAACAAATTTGGACTGCTTGAGATTCTAATACACAAAGATATCGGTGAATTCCTATAAAACAGGACATCACCACTACACCTCAGTTTCAAAGAAAAAGTCGATTTTTCCTAATTCTCAGTCTTTTCTTTCCACATTTCGCCTGATTCAAAGGTTGTGGACCGGGACTGACCTACCAGAGCTAAACCAGCACGAAAAACGAAGAAATAAAATTTTTACAAGTGCAATAAAATTGCGTAATTATAAAACTAAAAATAACAGATTAAGAACTAGAAATGGCCTGCATGCGGCACGAGAACGGTGTCTAATGATTAGACTACACAAATGCTACAAGAAAAACTGTTTGAGATACTATGGACTTAATAACGAGAGGATATAGGTGATTTCCTATAAAACAGGGCTTTACCAATAGTGGTATAGACCACGGTTTCAAAGAAAAAGTCGATTTTTTCCTAATTATCAGTCTTTTCTTTCCAGGTTTCGCTTGATTCAACGGTTGTGGACCGGGACTGACCTACCCAGAGCTAAACCAGCACGAAATACGAAGAAATAAATTTTTTACAAGTGCAATAAAATTACGTAATTATAAAACTAAAAACAACAGATTAGAACTAGAAATGGCCGAAATGCGGCGCAAGATGAGTATCTAACGATAAGGTTAAACGAATGCTACAATAAAAAACAAATTTGGACTGCTTGAGATTCTAATACACAAAGATATCGGTGAATTCCTATAAAACAGGACATCACCACTACACCACGGTTTCAAAGAAAAAGTCGATTTTTTCCTAATTCTCAGTCTTTTCTTTCCAGGTTTCGCCTGATTCAAAGGTTGTGGACCGGGACTGAACCATCAGAGCAAAACCAGCACGAAAAACGAAGAAATAAAAATTTTTACAAGTGCAATAAAATTACGTAATTATAAAACTAAAACAACAGATTAGAACTAGAAATGGCCGAAATGCGGCGCAAGATGAGTATCTAACGATAAGGTTAAACAGATGCTAAAACAGGGCTTTACCACTAAAACTCGGTTTCAAAGAAAAAGTCGATTTTTCTAATTCTCAGTCTTTTCTTTCCAGGTTTCGCTTGATTCAACGGTTGTGGACCAGGACTGACCTACCCAGAGCTAAACCAGCACGAAATACGAAGAAATAAAATTTTTACAAGTGCAATAAAATTACGTAATTATAAAACTAAAAATAACAGATTAGAACTAGAAATGGCCTGAATGCGGCACGAGAACGGTGTCTAATGATTAGACTACACAAATGCTACAAGAAAAACTGTTTGAGATACTATGGACTTAATAACGAGGATATAGGTGATTTCTATAAAACAGGACATCACCACTACACCTCGGTTTCAAAGAAAAAGTCGATTTTTCAAATTCTGTGTGTTTTCTTACAGGTTTTACCTGATTCGATGCTTGTGAACTGGGACTGACCGGCCGAGCAAAAACAGCACGAAAAGGAAGAAACAAAATGTTTAGAATTCCATTAAAATTACGTAAATATAAAACTGAAGGTAGCGATTATAACTAGAAATGGCCTGCATGCGGCACGAGAACGGTGTCTAATAATTACACTACACAAATACTACAAAGAAAAAGTCGATTTTTCTAATTCTGTGTGTTTTCTTACAGGTTTTACCTGATTCGATGCTTGTGAACTGGGACTGACCGGCCGAGAGCAAAAACAGCACGAAAAGGAAGAAACAAAATGTTTAGAATTCCATTAAAATTACGTAAGTATAAAACTGAAGGTAAGCGATTATAACTAGAAATGGCCTGAATGCGGCACGAGAACGGTGTCTAATAATTACACTACACAAATACTACAAGAAAAACTGTTTGGAGATACTATGGACTTAATAACGAGGAGGATATAGGTGATTTCTATAAAACAGGGCTGTACCACTATAACGCGTTTCAAAGAAAAAGTCGATTTTTCCTAATTCTCAGTCTTTTCTTTCCAGGTTTCCTTGATTCAACGGTTTTGGACCGGGACTGACCGATCAGAGCAAAACCAGCACGAAAAACGAGGAAATAAAATTTTTACAAGTGCAATAAAATTACGTAAATATAAAACTGAAGGTAAGCGATTATAACTAGAAATGGCCTGAATGCGGCACGAGAACGGTGTCTAATGATTAGACTACACAAATGCTACAAGAAAAACTGTTTGAGATACTAAGGACTTAATAACGAGAGGATATAGGTGATTTCCTATAAAACAGGGCTTTACCAATAGTGGTATAGACCACGGTTTCAAAGAAAAAGTCGATTTTTCCTAATTCTGTGTGTTTTCTTACAGGTTTTACCTGATTCGATGCTTGTGAACTGGGACTGACCGGCCGAGAACAAAAACAGCACGAAAAGGAAGAAACAAAATGTTTAGAATTCCATTAAAATTACGTAAGTATAAAACTGAAGGTAGCGATTATAACTAGAAATGGCCTGAATGCGGCACGAGAACGGTGTCTAATAGTTAGACTACACAAATGCTACAAGAAAAACTGTTTGAGATACTATGGACTTAATAACGAGGATATAGGTGATTTCCTATAAAACAGGGCTTTACCAATAGTGGTATAGACCACGGTTTCAAAGAAAAAGTCGATTTTTCCTAATTCTGTGTGTTTTCTTACAGGTTTTACCTTATTCGATGCTTGTGAACTGGGACTGACCGGCCGAGAGCAAAAACAGCACGAAAAGGAAGAAACAAAATGTTTAAAATTCCATTAAAATTACGTAAGTATAAAACTGAAGGTAAGCTGATTATAACTAGAAATGGCCTGAATGCGGCACGAGAACGGTGTCTAATAATTAGACTACACAAATACTACAAGAAAAACTGTTTGAGATACTATGGACTTAATAACGAGAGGATATAGGTGATTTCCTATAAAACAGGGCTTTACCAATAGTGGTATAGACCACGGTTTCAAAGAAAAGTCGATTTTTCTAATTCTGTGTGTTTTCTTACAGGTTTTACCTTATTCGATGCTTGTGAACTGGGACTGACCGGCCGAGAGCAAAAACAGCACGAAAAGGAAGAAACAAAATGTTTAAAATTCCATTAAAATTACGTAAGTATAAAACTGAAGGTAAGCGATTATAACTAGAAATGGCCTGAATGCGGCACGAGAATGGTGTCTAATAATTAGACTACACAAATACTACAAGAAAAACTGTTTGAGATACTATGGACTTAATAACGAGAGGATATAGGTGATTTCCTATAAAACAGGGCTTTACCAATAGTGGTATAGACCACGGTTTCAAAGAAAAGTCGATTTTTCTAATTCTCAGTCTTTTCTTTCCAGGTTTCGCTTGATTCAACGGTTGTGGACCGGGACTGACCTACCCAGAGCTAAACCAGCACGAAATACGAAGAAATAAAATTTTTACAAGTGCAATAAAATTACGTAATTATAAAACTAAAAATAACAGATTAGAACTAGAAATGGCCGAAATGCGGCGCAAGATGAGTATCTAACGATAAGGTTAAACGAATGCTACAATAAAAACAAATTTGGACTGCTTGAGATTCTAATACACAAAGATATCGGTGAATTCCTATAAAACAGGACATCACCACTACACCTCAGTTTCAAAGAAAAGTCGATTTTTTCCTAATTCTCAGTCTTTTCTTTCCAGGTTTCGCCTGATTCAACGGTTGTGGACCGGGACTGACCGATCAGAGCAAAACCAGCACGAAAAACGAGGAAATAAAATTTTTACAAGTGCAATAAAATTACGTAATTATAAAACTAAAACAACAGATTAGAACTAGAAATGGCCGAAATGCGGCGCAAGATGAGTATCTAACGATAAGGTTAAACGAATGCTAAAACAGGGCTTTACCACTAAAACTCGGTTTCAAAGAAAAGTCGATTTTTCCTAATTCTCAGTCTTTTCTTTCCAGGTTTCCTTGATTCAACGGTTGTGGACCGGGACTGAACCATCAGAGCAAAACCAGCACGAAATACGAAGAAATAAAATTTTTACAAGTGCAATAAAATTACGTAATTATAAAACTAAAACAACAGATTAGAACTAGAAATGGCCGAAATGCGGCGCAAGATGAGTATCTAACGATAAGGTTAAACGAATGCTAAAACAGGGCTTTACCACTAAAACTCGGTTTCAAAGAAAAAGTCGATTTTTCCTAATTCTCAGTCTTTTCTTTCCAGGTTTCGCTTGATTCAACGGTTGTGGACCAGGACTGACCGATCAGAGCAAAACCAGCACGAAATACGAAGAAATAAAAATTTTTACAAGTGCAATAAAATTGCGTAATTATAAAACTAAAAATAACAGATTAGAACTAGAAATGGCCGTAATGCGGCGCAAGATGAAGTATCTAACGATAAGGTTAAACGAATGCTACAATAAAAACAAATTTGGACTGCTTGAGATTCTAATACACAAGATATCGGTGAATTCCTATAAAACAGGACATCACCACTACACCTCGGTTTCAAAGAAAAAGTCGATTTTTCTAATTCTGTGTGTTTTCTTACAGGTTTTACCTGATTCGATGCTTGTGAACTGGGACTGACCGGCCGAGAGCAAAAACAGCACGAAAAGGAAGAAACAAAATGTTTAGAATTCCATTAAAATTACGTAAGTATAAAACTGAAGGTAAGCGATTATAACTAGAAATGGCCTGAATGCGGCACGAGAACGGTGTCTAATAATTAGACTACACAAATACTACAAGAAAAACTGTTTGGAGATACTATGGACTTAATAACGAGGATATAGGTGATTTCCTATAAAACAGGGCTGTACCACTATAACGTTTTTCAAAGAAAAGTCGATTTTTCCTAATTCTCAGTCTTTTCTTTCCAGGTTTCGCCTGATTCAACGGTTTTGGACCGGGACTGACCGATCCAGAGCAAAACCAGCACGAAAAACGAGGAAATAAAAGTTTTTACAAGTGCAATAAAATTACGTAAATATAAAACTGAAGGTAAGCGATTATAACTAGAAATGGCCTGAATGCGGCACGAGAACGGTGTCTAATGATTAGACTACACAAATACTACAAGAAAAAACTGTTTGAGATACTATGGACTTAATAACGAGAGGATATAGGTGATTTCCTATAAAACAGGGCTTTACCAATAGTGGTATAGACCACGGTTTCAAAGAAAAGTCGATTTTTTCCTAATTCTGTGTGTTTTTCTTACAGGTTTTACCTTATTCGATGCTTGTGAACTGGGACTGACCGGCCGAGAGCAAAAACAGCACGAAAAAGAAAGAAACAAAAATGTTTAGAATTGCATTAAAATTACGTAAGTATAAAACTGAAGGTAAGCGATTATAACTAGAAATGGCCTGAATGCGGCACGAGAACGGTGTCTAATAATTAAACTACACAAATACTACAAGAAAAAACTGTTTGGAGATACTATGGACTTAATAACGAGAGGATATAGGTGATTTCCTATAAAACAGGGCTGTACCACTATAACGCGGTTTCAAAGAAAAAGTCGATTTTTTCCTAATTCTCAGTCTTTTCTTTCCAGGTTTCGCTTGATTCAACGGTTGTGGACCGGGACTGACCGATCAGAGCAAAACCAGCACGAAATACGAAGAAATAAAATTTTTACAAGTGCAATAAAATTACGTAATTATAAAACTAAAAACAACAGATTAGAACTAGAAATGGCCGAAATGCGGCGCAAGATGAGTATCTAACGATAAGGTTAAACGAATGCTAAAACAGGGCTTTACCACTAAAACTCGGTTTCAAAGAAAAAGTCGATTTTTTCCTTATTCTCAGTCTTTTCTTTCCAGGTTTCGCTTGATTCAACGGTTGTGGACCGGGACTGACCTACCCAGAGCTAAACCAGCACGAAATACGAAGAAATAAAAATTTTTACAAGTGCAATAAAATTACGTAATTATAAAACTAAAAATAACAGATTAGAACTAGAAATGGCCGTAATGCGGCGCAAGATGAGTATCTAACGATAAGGTTAAACGAATGCTACAATAAAAAACAAATTTGGACTGCTTGAGATTCTAATACACAAAGATATCGGTGAATTCCTATAAAACAGGACATCACCACTACACCTCGGTTTCAAAGAAAAAGTCGATTTTTTTCTAATTCTGTGTGTTTTTCTTACAGGTTTTACCTGATTCGATGCTTGTGAACTGGGACTGACCGGCCGAGAGCAAAACAGCACGAAAAGGAAGAAACAAAATGTTTAAAATTCCATTAAAATTACGTAAGTATAAAACTGAAGGTAAGCGATTATAACTAGAAATGGCCTGAATGCGGCACGAGAATGGTGTCTAATAATTAGACTACACAAATACTACAAGAAAAACTGTTTGAGATACTATGGACTTAATAACGAGAGGATATAGGTGATTTCCTATAAAACAGGGCTTTACCAATAGTGGTATAGACCACGGTTTCAAAGAAAAAGTCGATTTTTCCTAATTCTGTGTGTTTTCTTACAGGTTTTACCTTATTCGATGCTTGTGAACTGGGACTGACCGGCCGAGAGCAAAACAGCACGAAAAAGGAAGAAACAAAATGTTTAGAATTACATTAAAATTACGTAAGTATAAAACTGAAGGTAAGCGATTATAACTAGAAATGGCCGTAATGCGGCGCAAGATGAGTATCTAACGATAAGGTTAAACGAATGCTACAATAAAAACAAATTTGGACTGCTTGAGATTCTAATACACAAAGATATCGGTGAATTCCTATAAAACAGGACATCACCACTACACCTCGGTTTCAAAGAAAAAGTCGATTTTTCCTAATTCTGTGTGTTTTCTTACAGGTTTTACCTGATTCGATGCTTGTGAACTGGGACTGACCGGCCGAGAGCAAAACAGCACGAAAAGGAAGAAACAAAATGTTTAGAATTCCATTAAAATTACGTAAATATAAAACTGAAGGTAGCGATTATAACTAGAAATGGCCGTAATGCGGCGCAAGATGAGTATCTAACGATAAGGTTAAACGAATGCTACAATAAAAACAAATTTGGACTGCTTGAGATTCTAATACACAAAGATATCGGTGAATTCCTATAAAACAGGACATCACCACTACACCTCGGTTTCAAAGAAAAAGTCGATTTTTTCTAATTCTGTGTGTTTTCTTACAGGTTTTACCTGATTCGATGCTTGTGAACTGGGACTGACCGGCCGAGAGCAAAACAGCACGAAAAGGAAGAAACAAAATGTTTAGAATTCCATTAAAATTACGTAAATATAAAACTGAAGGTAAGCGATTATAACTAGAAATGGCCTGCATGCGGCACGAGAACGGTGTCTAATGATTAGACTACACAAATACTACAAGAAAAACTGTTTGGAGATACTATGGACTTAATAACGAGAGGATATAGGTGATTTCCTATAAAACAGGGCTTTACCAATAGTGGTATAGACCACGGTTTCAAAGAAAAAGTCGATTTTTCCTAATTCTGTGTGTTTTCTTACAGGTTTTACCTTATTCGATGCTTGTGAACTGGGACTGACCGGCCGAGAGCAAAAACAGCACGAAAAGGAAGAAACAAAATGTTTAGAATTCCATTAAAATTACGTAAATATAAAACTGAAGGTAAGCGATTATAACTAGAAATGGCCTGAATGCGGCACGAGAACGGTGTCTAATGATTAGACTACACAAATACTACAAGAAAAACTGTTTGAGATACTATGGACTTAATAACGAGAGGATATAGGTGATTTCCTATAAAACAGGGCTTTACCAATAGTGGTATAGACCACGGTTTCAAAGAAAAAGTCGATTTTTCCTAATTCTGTGTGTTTTCTTACAGGTTTTACCTTATTCGATGCTTGTGAACTGGGACTGACCGGCCGAGAGCAAAAACAGCACGAAAAGGAAGAAACAAAATGTTTAGAATTCCATTAAAATTACGTAAATATAAAACTGAAGGTAAGCGATTATAACTAGAAATGGCCTGAATGCGGCACGAGAACGGTGTCTAATAATTAGACTACACAAATACTACAAGAAAAACTGTTTGGAGATACTATGGACTTAATAACGAGAGGATATAGGTGATTTCCTATAAAACAGGGCTGTACCACTATAACGCGTTTCAAAGAAAAAGTCGATTTTTCCTAATTCTCAGTCTTTTCTTTCCAGGTTTCGCCTGATTCAACGGTTTTGGACCGGGACTGACCGATCCAGAGCAAAACCAGCACGAAAAAGGAAGAAACAAAATGTTTAGAATTCCATTAAAATTACGTAATTATAAAACTAAAAATAACAGATTAGAACTAGAAATGGCCTGAATGCGGCACGAGAACGGTGTCTAATGATTAGACTACACAAATACTACAAGAAAAACTGTTTGGAGATACTATGGACTTAATAACGAGAGGATATAGGTGATTTCCTATAAAACAGGACATCACCACTACACCTCGGTTTCAAAGAAAAAGTCGATTTTTCCTAATTCTGTGTGTTTTCTTACAGGTTTTACCTGATTCGATGCTTGTGAACTGGGACTGACCGGCCGAGAGCAAAACAGCACGAAAAGGAAGAAACAAAATGTTTAGAATTCCATTAAAATTACGTAAGTATAAAACTGAAGGTAAGCGATTATAACTAGAAAGGTGTTGGTGTTTCCATTCCACTCGGATCCCTCGAGTGGAGCAGTCGTCCCGGAAGTGCTCTCCATGCGCCTACAGCCAGACGAAGATACTACTAATACTCACAGTGTGTTAATTAGTGTCTGTATCATCATCGGTGGTAGTAGTAGTACCAAGTGCCAAGGAAAACCGACCAGTGCATGTGTGTGTGACCAAGTGCGGGCGGACTACCGCCCTGTGAAGTGAGTGCGTCACCGCGCACCTGCAAGGACACCTGCGCGCGCCTACCTGCGCGCCCACCGGATCCAGCGACCCCGTAAGTTGCCACACCCGCTCGCCTCAGAGGCGGCTATTGTATTTCTTTTGTTCTGTCGCATTAGGCGACCGACAGGTACTCACCTAAGCGTACCCAAGACGCTAGGATTTTATTGTATAGTTTTAGGTTTTACACCCCGCCGCAAGGCGGGGACAATAAAATCGGTTTTCTCGCGGACGGGCCTTAAGCCCCAAAGCGAAATAGCGATGGACGCCAGCACGATGCAGGCATTCTTTCAGGCGGCCAGCCCCGAACTATGGGCTTCCTTCATGCGCCATCTAGAAGCTCCGCGGGTCGCCTTCAGCGACAGCCCGCAATCACCGGACCCATCACCAAACGAAACCGCAACCGTAGCGCCTTCCGCGCGCCCTGCCACCTCCGCCTCTCCCCGATCACGGTCGACCTCCGACTCAGACTCGGAGTCCTCCGCATCGGACATGGAGGTAGGGCCTAGTCAACCGGACGAGGGCTTCACCCTCGTCACCAACAAGAGGAAACGCTCGCTCAGCCGGCCGTCGTCAACACGGCCACGTATCCAGGCCGGGTTCAGTCTCGCCGACCGCCACACCGGCGAAGAAGGCAGCCCCTCAGGCTCGCCAAGCGCCCCCTGCGGAGCGCAAAACGAAGCCCCCGCCCCCTGTAATCCTACAGGAAAAGTCCAAATGGACTGACGTCTCCAGGTGGTTCGCCACCCTAAAAATATCGTGCCCTAAGGCTCAAAACACGCCACAAGGCATACGCTTGAACCTACAGACAGTAGGTGACTTCCGCGCGGCCACGAAACTGCTGCGCGAGAAAAACATAGGTTTCCACACCTATGCCCTCCCGGAAGAAAGGAAACTCCGGGTCGTTATTCGCGGTCTCCCATTCGAGACAGAACTGGAGGAAGTGATCCGATCCCTTAAGGATCAAGACCTCCCAATCCTCGATGCGCGCAGGATGACAGATCCGCGCACAAAACCAATGCCCTAATTCTGGCCACCCTGGACCTGACTCCAGAAGGCAAGGCCATTTTCAATCTCAAGACCCTTTGCGGCCTCTCCGGCATATCTGTGGAGGCCCCCCTCAAACGCGGACTCGTTGGACAGTGTCATCGCTGTCAATTTTACGGCCACTCGGCCAGAAACTGTTTTGCCAGGCCCAGATGCGTCAAATGCATCGGGGACCATGGCACCCGGACTGTTCGCACCTCCGGAGCGACAGAGCCCCAGCGTGCTGCCTATGCGAGGCAGAGGGCCACCCAGCGAGTTATCGCGGGTGTCCCAAAGCGCCGCAGAGGCAACGCGGCGGGACTACTCAAAATGGCAAAAAAGCCAAACCAAAAAAAGCGACACCAACCCCAGCCATCCCCGTAAGGGCCGCGCCTGCTCCCAGGCCCGCCCCCACTCCAGCTGCAGCTCCAGCTCCAGCCCCCAAACCCGCTGCCCCCTTGCAAGCCCCTAAGGCCACTGCAAAGCCAGCCTGGGCAATGCCTCCTGCTATGGCGCGCAAACAAGTCGCGCCTATCACTAGGCCAAACCCCTCCCCCGTGCAGCCTGCCACCTCAGCGCAGGCCACACCTCAACCTCTGGGTATGCAAAACCCAATTACTTACTCGCTTAACTTCATCAGCTAGCTCGATTTCAACGCCCTGGAGGACCTCACCAACATGGGGATCCGCCTCCAGCAGGCCAAAACGCCCTTCGAAATGCTGCAGATCACTGCAGAACACATGGGCACCATACGCTCCTTCTGGGCTCTCCAGAATGGTCCCATGCCCAGTAGGGCAACCCCTAGTTCTGTCTCAATGGCTAACACACCATTAGGTCGAGTCAAACCCCGCTCTCTGACTGTCTCGTATTTCAACGCGGACGGACTCAGGTCTCAAAAGGACGAAGTAGCGATCCATTTAAAGAAACACAACGTCGACGTTATGCTAGTGCAAGAAACCTTCTTAAAACCTAGCCACAGCGATCCCAAGATCGCAAATTACAGAGTCATCCGTGGTGACAGGTTGTCCGCCCGCAAAGGCGGCACCTGATCTACTACAAAGGTGCTTGCACTGCGTACCGCTCGAGGTTCCGCGATTAACAAACATAGAAGCCACCGCGTGTAGGGTGGCTATGACCGGTCATAGCCCGATAGTTATCGCCTCGGTTTATCTATCACCGACGAAAACAGTTCTAGAATCGGACATCAGGACCCTAATCAACCTAGGGCCGTCGGTCGTCTTAGCAGGCGACCTAAACAGCAAACATGCCTCCTGGCATTCGACAAGGGAGAACAAAACGGCAAGGCGCTTCACGCCCTCATGGGCTCTTATAGCTTCGACGTTATAGCCCCGTCTCCCCGACACGTTACGCTCTAAACTTTACACGTCAAACACCCGACGTTTTAGATATTGCGTTAATCAAAAATATCACCCTAGCGGTCGACTCCATCGAACCGCTACACGAATTATCATCGGATCATAGGCCGGTGCTCCTCAAGCTGGGCCAATCGACAGGCGAGGTCACTCAGACCAAAACCATAGTCAACTGGCGTGCTCTCGAAGGTAAACTCAGAGCCACGACCACCCAGCAGCTAGATATTTCAACTAACGAGATCGACTCACCTGACAAGGCGTTTCGGGCGATCGACTCTTTAACTTCACACCTTAGCTCGGCCGTCGAAGACTCGAAAAGGACGGTCCCCACGTCGACCGATCAATTCGGGGTCCTTCCCTCGAGTCTCCGCCGACTGATAAGATCAAAAAATCGCGCGGCAAAGCTTCACGATAGATACCCGACGGATGTTAATCGCGTTAGACTGCGCCACCTCCAAAGGGAGGTCAAAGAGCGCATAAAATCTTACAACGATCAAAAATGGGGCGACCTGCTAGCAGACCTCGAGCCTTCGAATACCGCCTACTGGCGTGTGGCGCAGGGTCTCAAAGCAGACACCATCACACAAATGCCGCCTCTAATTTTACCGGATAACGCTACTCTCGCATTCGACGACTCAGAGAAAGCCGAATATCTCGCGGACAGTCTAGAGAGCCAATGCTCCCCGTCGAACTCCCCCGCGGACCAAGACCACCTCCGAAAGGTGAACGCCGACGTGGCGCTTAGGGCGTCGTTACCACCAGCGGGCGAACCGTTAGAACCCGTGACCACCGACGAGGTCACCAACATTATAAAAAACCTCAAAAAGAGGTCAGCTCCCGGTCCCGACGGGATTAACAATAAAATAATTAAAGCGCTTCCCGCTAATATCATCTGCCTCCTTGTGGCAATATTCAATACGCTCCTCTCCAGCTGCTCCTTCCCGGATGCCTGGAAGGAAGCGGACGTCATCAGGATACCCAAACCGCACAAACCGCGGAACCTCCCCACCAGCTATCGCCCAATCAGTCTCCTGAACTCCGTGGGCAAGGTATACGAAAGGATTATTCTTAGGCGACTTAAAGAACACGTCTAGCTAATAGATTACTTCCCGACGAACAGTTCGGGTTTAGGAATACGCACTCCTGCGTTCAACAGGCCTTCCGCTTAACGGAACACATTCTCGCAGGGCTAACCCTGAAAACCCCATCGGTACTGGTGCACTATTCTTCGATGTCGCAAAGGCATTCGACAAAGTCTGGCACAACGGTTTAATTTATAAACTTCACTCCATCAACATACCAGACAGGCTCGTGCACATCATACGAGCCTTCTTGTCGAATCGCACTTTTCGATATCGAGTCGACGGCACGCGCTCCTCAAGCCGGCCGCTCCTAGCAGGTGTCCCTCAGGGCTCCGTTCTTTCCCCCCTCTTATTCTCACTTTACACAAGTGATGTCCCGAAAGATCCGCAGGTCAGTCTTGCGCTTTTCGCAGACGATACCGCCCTATACTATTCAAACTTACACAAGGGCCGTATCACCATCCGACTCCAAGCCGCAGCCAACCGCCTCGCCGAGTGGTTTCGGTTATGGAGAATCGAAATTAACCCGGATAAAAGTGCAGCAGTCTTCTTCTGGAGAGGCTCATCCGATCCATTCTGCACTGCATCAGTATCTAACCGTAGAAAGCTAGGACGCATCACGATCTTCGACCGTCCCATTCCCTGGGTAGAAACGGTCAAATACCTAGGGGTCACCTTTGACCGTAAACTCAACTTCCGTCCGCATATTATAAATGCGAGGAATAAGGTCGCGTTTGTCATGAGCCGGCTTCACCCGCTCATCTGCGCTAAAAGCAAAATGTCCTTAAGACACAAACTCCTTCTATATAAGACCTGCGTAAGGCCTATTATGACCTACGCCTGCGTCGTCTTCGCCCACGTAGCCGAAATCAAAATTAAACAACTCCAAACGGTTCAAAACCGTTTCACTAGAATCGCAACCGGAGCAGAGCCGTACCAACGCAACATCGATCTGCACAGTGACTTACACCTCGTCACCATACCGGAATACCTCAAATCTCTCTCGCAGCGCTTCTTCGAGAAAGCGCTTTCGCATTCTAACCCGCTAGTGGTAAACGCCGCAACCTACGATCCGGATCCGAATCCGGTAACTACGAACCGTAGACCCCGTCACGTCCTCGACGACCCCCACTTCATGGGGGAACCAAACGCCAGTCCGTCCTCAACGGACCCCGGACCCACACACAGTGCAAACACCTCGTCGCGTCGCCCTCGCCTCCGAGCGCGACGCAATCTTCGCGACACCGCGTACACTCGCTACACCCGCGTGTCAGGGCGGTTCTCACCGCCCACAGCTTCCGATTGATATGATAACAGGTGGCGTCCGTCAGAGGCTAGGTTCGCATACCGATACCTCGGACGGTCATTAGTCATCACCATCCATTCTCCACTCGGGAGAATCACAATATAGCTAGGGAACTGGCAACTTGGGTGGCATCATTAGATAGGTGTGAGATCAAAGAGTAGAGCGACACGCTCAGTTTATGAGCGCTTTGTGTAAGTAAGAGAACCACAGTAGGCAAAACACGGTTAAAATAAAACCAGCTCACGGACCCCTCAGTTCCGTGAGCCCTGTATCCGATGAAGCTGTAAGAGCCGCATAGGCTAACAGCATAAACATCAACAGAATCTAGATAACTAGAAATGGCCTGAATGCGGCACGAGAACGGTGTCTAATAATTAGACTACACAAATACTACAAGAAAAAACTGTTTGAGATACTATGGACTTAATAACGAGAGGATATAGGTGATTTCCTATAAAACAGGGCTTTACCAATAGTGGTATAGACCACGGTTTCAAAGAAAAAGTCGATTTTTTCCTAATTCTGTGTGTTTTTCTTACAGGTTTTACCTGATTCGATGCTTGTGAACTGGGACTGACCGGCCGAGCAAAAACAGCACGAAAAAGGAAGAAACAAAATGTTTAGAATTCCATTAAAATTACGTAAGTATAAAACTGAAGGTAAGCGATTATAACTAGAAATGGCCTGAATGCGGCACGAGAACGGTGTCTAATAATTAGACTACACAAATACTACAAGAAAAAACTGTTTGGAGATACTATGGACTTAATAACGAGAGGATATAGGTGATTTCCTATAAAACAGGGCTGTACCACTATAACGCGGTTTCAAAGAAAAAGTCGATTTTTTCCTAATTCTCAGTCTTTTCTTTCCAGGTTTCGCTTGATTCAACGGTTGTGGACCGGGACTGACCTACCCAGAGCAAAACCAGCACGAAAAACGAGGAAATAAAATTTTTTACAAGTGCAATAAAATTACGTAGATATAAAACTGAAGGTAAGCGATTATAACTAGAAATGAACTGAATGCGGCACGAGAACTGTGTCTAATGATTAGACTACACAAATACTACAAGAAAAAACTGTTTGAGATACTATGAACTTAATAACGAGAGGATATAGGTGATTTCCTATAAAACAGGGCTTTACCAATAGTGGTATAGACCACGGTTTCAAAGAAAAAGTCAATTTTTTCCTAATTCTGTGTGTTTTTCTTACAGGTTTTACCTGATTCGATGCTTGTGAACTGGGACTGACCGGCCGAGAACAAAACAGCACGAAAAGGAAGAAACAAAATGTTTAGAATTCCATTAAAATTACGTAAGTATTAAACTGAAGGTAAGCGATTATAACTAGAAATGGCCTGAATGCGGCATCGAGAACGGTGTCTAATAATTAGACTACACAAATACTACAAGAAAAACTGTTTGGAGATACTATGGACTTAATAACGAGAGGATATAGGTGATTTCCTATAAAACAGGGTTTTACCAATAGTGGTATAGACCACGTTTTCAAAGAAAAAGTCGATTTTTCCTAATTCTGTGTGTTTTTCTTACAGGTTTTACCTGATTCGATGCTTGTGAACTGGGACTGACCGGCCGAGAACAAAACAGCACGAAAAGGAAGAAACAAAATGTTTAGAATTCCATTAAAATTACGTAAGTATAAAACTGAAGGTAAGCTGATTATAACTAGAAATGGCCTGAATGCGGCATCGAGAACGGTGTCTAATAATTAGACTACACAAATACTACAAGAAAAACTGTTTGAGATACTATGGACTTAATAACGAGAGGATATAGGTGATTTCCTATAAAACAGGGTTTTACCAATAGTGGTATAGACCACGGTTTCAAAGAAAAAGTCGATTTTTCCTAATTCTGTGTGTTTTTCTTACAGGTTTTACCTTATTCGATGCTTGTGAACTGGGACTGACCGGCCGAGAGCAAAAACAGCACGAAAAGGAAGAAACAAAATGTTTAGAATTCCATTAAAATTACGTAGATATAAAACTGAAGGTAGCGATTATAACTAGAAATGGCCTGAATGCGGCACGAGAACGGTGTCTCACGATTAGACTATACAAATACTACAAGAAAAAACTGTTTGGAGATACTATGGACTTAATAACGCGAGGATATAGGTGATTTCCTATAAAACAGGGCTTTACCACTAAAACTCGGTGACAAAGAGAAAGTCGATTTTTTCCTAATTCTCAGTCTTTTCTTTCCAGGTTTCGCTTTATTCAACGGTTGTGGACCGGGACTGACCTACCCAGAGCAAAACCAGCACGAAATACGAAGAAATAAATTTTTTTACAAGTGCAATAAAATTATGTAATTATAAAACTAAAAATAACAGATTAGAACTAGAAATGGCCGAAATGCGGCGCAAGATGAGTATCTTACGATAAGATTAAACAGATGCAAGAATAAAAAACAAATTTGGACTGCTTGAGATTCTAGTACACAAAGATATCGGTGAATTCCTATAAAACAGGACATCACCACTACACCTCGGTTTCAAAGAAAAAGTCGATTTTTTTCTAATTCTGTGTGTTTTTCTTACAGGTTTTACCTGATTCGATGCTTGTGGACCGGGACTGATCGGCCGAGAGCAAAAACAGCACGAAAAAGGAAGAAACAAAAATTTTTAGAATTCTATTAAAATTACGTAAGTATAAAACTGAAGGTAAGCGATTATAACTAGAAATGGCCTGAATGCGGCACGAGAACGGTGTCTAATGATTAGACTACAAGAAAAAACTGTTTGGAGATACTATGGACTTAATAACGCGAGGATATAGGTTATTTCCTAAAAAAACAGGGCTTTACCACTATAACTCGGTTTCAAAGAAAAAGTCGATTTTTTCCTAATTCTCAGTCTTTTCTTTCCACATTTCGCCTGATTCAAAGGTTTAGGACCGGGACTGACCCATCCAGAGCAAATCCAGCACGAAAAACGAAGAAATAAAATTTTTACAAGTGCAATAAAATTACGTAATTATAAAACTAAAAATAACAGATTAGAACTAGAAATGGCCGAAATGCGGCGTAAGATGAGTATCTTACGATAAGATTAAACGAATGCAAGAATAAAAAACAAATTTGGACTGTTTGAGATTCTAATACACAGAGATATCGGTGAATTCCTATAAAACAGGACATCACCACTACACCTCGGTTTCAAAGAAAAAGTCGATTTTTTTCTAATTCTCAGTCTTTTCTTTCCACATTTCGCCTGATTCAAAGGTTGTGGACCGGGACTGACCCATCCAGAGCAAAACCAGCACGAAAAACGAAGAAATAAAATTTTTACAAGTGCAATAAAATTACGTAATTATAAAACTAAAAATAACAGATTAGAACTAGAAATGGCCGAAATGCGGCGCAAGATGAGTATCTAACGATAAGGTTAAACGAATGCTAAAACAGGGCTTTACCAATAGTGGTATAGACCACGGTTTCAAAGAAAAGTCGATTTTTCCTAATTCTCAGTCTTTTCTTTCCAGGTTTCGCTTGATTCAACAGTTTGTGGACCGGGACTGACCTACCAGAGCAAAACCAGCACGAAAAACGAAGAAATAAAATTTTTACAAGTGCAATAAAATTACGTAATTATAAAACTAAAAATAACAGATTAGAACTAGAAATGGCCGAAATGCGGCGTAAGATGAGTATCTTACGATAAGATTAAACAGATGCAAGAATAAAAACAAATTTGGACTGTTTGAGATTCTAATACACAGAGATATCGGTGAATTCTATAAAACAGGACATCACCACTACACCTCGGTTTCAAAGAAAAGTCGATTTTTCCTAATTCTCAGTCTTTTCTTTCCACATTTCGCCTGATTCAAGGTTGTGGACCGGGACTGACCCATCCAGAGCAAAACCAGCACGAAAAACGAAGAAATAAAATTTTTACAAGTGCAATAAAATTACGTAATTATAAAACTAAAACAACAGATTAAGAACTAGAAATGGCCGAAATGCGGCGCAAGATGAGTATCTAACGATAAGGTTAAACGAATGCTAAAACAGGGCTTTACCATTAAAACTCGGTTTCAAAGAAAAGTCGATTTTTCCTAATTCTCCAGTCTTTTCTTTCCAGGTTTCGCTTGATTCAACGGTTGTGGACTGGGACTGACCTACCAGAGCAAAACCAGCACGAAACACGAGGAAATAAAATTTTTACAAGTGCAATAAAATTACGTAAATATAAAACTGAAGGTAAGCGATTATAACTAGAAATGAACTGAATGCGGCACGAGAACGGTGTCTAATGATTAGACTACACAAATAGTATAAGAAAAACTGTTTGAGATACTATGGACTTAATAACGAGAGGATATAGGTGATTTCCTATAAAACAGGGCTTTACCAATAGTGGTATAGACCACGGTTTCAAAGAAAAAGTCGATTTTTCTAATTCTGTGTGTTTTCTTACAGGTTTTACCTTATTCGATGCTTGTGAACTGGGACTGACCTACCCAGAGCAAAACCAGCACGAAAAACGAAGAAATAAAATTTTTACAAGTGCAATAAAATTACGTAAGTATAAAACTGAAGGTAAGCGATTATAACTAGAAATGGCCTGAATGCGGCACGAGAACGGTGTCTAATAATTAGACTACACAAATACTACAAGAAAAACTGTTTGGAGATACTATGGACTTAATAACGAGGAGGATATAGGTGATTCCTATAAAACAGGGCTGTACCACTATAACGCGGTTTCAAAGAAAAAGTCGATTTTTCTAATTCTCAGTCTTTTCTTTCCACATTTCGCCTGATTCAAGGTTGTGGACCGGGACTGACCTACCCAGAGCTAAACCAGCACGAAACACGAGGAAATAAAATTTTTACAAGTGCAATAAAATTACGTAATTATAAAACTAAAAATAACAGATTAGAACTAGAAATGGCCTGAATGCGGCACGAGAACGGTGTCTAATAATTAGACTACACAAATACTACAAGAAAAACTGTTTGAGATACTATGGACTTAATAACGAGGATATAGGTGATTCCTATAAAACAGGGCTTTACCATTAAAACTCGGTTTCAAAGAAAAAGTCGATTTTTCTAATTCTGTGTGTTTTCTTACAGGTTTTACCTGATTCGATGCTTGTGAACTGGGACTGACCTACCCAGAGCTAAACCAGCACGAAATACGAAGAAATAAAATTTTTACAAGTGCAATAAAATTACGTAAGTATAAAACTGAAGGTAGCGATTATAACTAGAAATGGCCTGAATGCGGCACGAGAACGGTGTCTAATGATTAGACTACACAAATACTACAAGAAAAAACTGTTTGAGATACTATGGACTTAATAACGAGAGGATATAGGTGATTTCTATAAAACAGGGCTTTACCACTAAAACTCGGTTTCAAAGAAAAAGTCGATTTTTCCTAATTCTGTGTGTTTTCTTACAGGTTTTACCTGATTCGATGCTTGTGAACTGGGACTGACCTACCCAGAGCAAAACCAGCACGAAACACGAGGAAATAAAATTTTTACAAGTGCAATAAAATTACGTAATTATAAAACTAAAACAACAGATTAAGAACTAGAAATGGCCGAAATGCGGCGTAAGATGAGTATCTAACGATAAGGTTAAACGAATGCTAAAACAGGGCTTTACCAATAGTGGTATAGACCACGGTTTCAAAGAAAAAGTCGATTTTTCCTAATTCTGTGTGTTTTCTTACAGGTTTTACCTGATTCGATGCTTGTGAACTGGGACTGACCGGCCGAGAGCAAAAACAGCACAAAAAGGAAGAAACAAAATGTTTAGAATTCCATTAAAATTACGTAAGTATAAAACTGAAGGTAAGCGATTATAACTAGAAATGGCCTGAATGCGGCACGAGAACGGTGTCTAATAATTAGACTACACAAATACTACAAGAAAAAACTGTTTGAGATACTATGGACTTAATAACGAGAGGATATAGGTGATTTCCTATAAAACAGGGCTGTACCACTATAACGCGTTTCAAAGAAAAAGTCGATTTTTTCCTAATTCTCAGTCTTTTCTTTCCATGTTTCGCTTGATTCAACGGTTGTGGACCGGGACTGACCTACCCAGAGCTAAACCAGCACGAAATACGAAGAAATAAAATTTTTTACAAGTGCAATAAAATTACGTAATTATAAAACTAAAAATAACAGATTAGAACTAGAAATGGCTGAAATGCGGCGTAAGATGAGTATCTTACGATAAGATTAAACGAATGCAAGAATAAAAACAAATTTGACTGTTTGAGATTCTAATACACAGAGATATCGGTGAATTCTATAAAACAGGACATCACCACTACACCTCGGTTTCAAAGAAAAAGTCGATTTTTCTAATTCTCAGTCTTTTCTTTCCAGGTTTCGCTTGATTCAACGGTTGTGGACCAGGACTGACCTACCCAGAGCAAAACCAGCACGAAAAACGAAGAAATAAAATTTTTACAAGTGCAATAAAATTACGTAATTATAAAACTAAAAACAACAGATTAGAACTAGAAATGGCCGAAATGCGGCGCAAGATGAGTATCTAACGATAAGGTTAAACGAATGCTAAAACAGGGCTTTACCACTAAAACTCGGTTTCAAAGAAAAAGTCGATTTTTTCCTAATTCTCAGTCTTTTCTTTCCAGGTTTCGCTTGATTCAACGGTTGTGGACCGGGACTGACCTACCCAGAGCAAAACCAGCACGAAAAACGAGGAAATAAAATTTTTACAAGTGCAATAAAATTACGTAATTATAAAACTAAAAATAACAGATTAGAACTAGAAATGGCCGAAATGCGGCGTAAGATGAGTATCTTACGATAAGATTAAACGAATGCAAGAATAAAAACAAATTTGGACTGTTTGAGATTCTAATACACAGAGATATCGGTGAATTCTATAAAACAGGACATCACCACTACACCTCGGTTTCAAAGAAAAAGTCGATTTTTTCCTAATTCTCAGTCTTTTCTTTCCACATTTCGCCTGATTCAAAGGTTGTGGACCGGGGCTGACCCATCCAGAGCAAAACCAGCACGAAAAACGAAGAAATAAAATTTTTACAAGTGCAATAAAATTACGTAATTATAAAACTAAAAACAACAGATTAGAACTAGAAATGGCCGAAATGCGGCGCAAGATGAGTATCTAACGATAAGGTTAAACCAATGCTAAAACAGGGCTTTACCATTAAAACTCGGTTTCAAAGAAAAAGTCGATTTTTTCCTAATTCTCAGTCTTTTCTTTCCAGGTTTCGCTTGATTCAACGGTTGTGGACTGGGACTGACCTACCCAGAGCAAAACCAGCACGAAACACGAGGAAATAATTTTTTTTACAAGTGCAATAAAATTACGTAAATATAAAACTGAAGGTAAGCGATTATAACTAGAAATGGCCTGAATGCGGCACGAGAACGGTGTCTAATGATTAGACTACACAAATAGTATAAGAAAAAACTGTTTGAGATACTATGGACTTAATAACGAGAGGATATAGGTGATTTCCTATAAAACAGGGCTTTACCAATAGTGGTATAGACCACGGTTTCAAAGAAAAAGTCGATTTTTTCCTAATTCTGTGTGTTTTTCTTACAGGTTTTACCTTATTCGATGCTTGTGAACTGGGACTGACCGGCCGAGAGCAAAAACAGCACGAAAAAGGAAGAAACAAAAATGTTTAGAATTCCATTAAAATTACGTAAGTATAAAACTGAAGGTAAGCGATTATAACTAGAAATGGCCTGAATGCGGCACGAGAACGGTATCTAATAATTAGACTACACAAATACTACAAGAAAAACTGTTTGGAGATACTATGGACTTAATAACGAGGAGGATATAGGTGATTCCCTATAAAACAGGGCTGTACCACTATAACGCGGTTTCAAAGAAAAAGTCGATTTTTCTAATTCTCAGTCTTTTCTTTCCAGGTTTCGCTTGATTCAACGGTTGTGGACCAGGACTGACCCATCAGAGCAAAACCAGCACGAAAAACGAAGAAATAAAATTTTTACAAGTGCAATAAAATTACGTAATTATAAAACTAAAACAACAGATTAGAACTAGAAATGGCCGAAATGCGGCGCAAGATGAGTATCTATCGATAAGGTTAAACGAATGCTACAATAAAAACAAATTTGGACTGCTTGAGATTCTAATACACAAGATATCGGTGAATTCTATAAAACAGGACATCACCACTACACCTCGGTTTCAAAGAAAAAGTCGATTTTTCCTAATTCTCAGTCTTTTCTTTCCAGGTTTCGCTTGATTCAAGGTTGTGGACTGGGACTGACCTACCCAGAGCTAAACCAGCACGAAACACGAGGAAATAAAATTTTTACAAGTGCAATAAAATTACGTAAATATAAAACTGAAGGTAAGCGATTATAACTAGAAATGGCCTGAATGCGGCACGAGAACGATGTCTAATAATTAGACTACACAAATACTACAAGAAAAACTGTTTGGAGATACTATGGACTTAATAACGAGAGGATATAGGTGATTTCCTATAAAACAGGGCTTTACCAATAGTGGTATAGACCACGGTTTCAAAGAAAAAGTCGATTTTTCCTAATTCTGTGTGTTTTTCTTACAGGTTTTACCTGATTCGATGCTTGTGAACTGGGACTGACCGGCCGAGAGCAAAAACAGCACAAAAAGGAAGAAACAAAATGTTTAGAATTCCATTAAAATTACGTAAGTATAAAACTGAAGGTAAGCGATTATAACTAGAAATGGCCTGAATGCGGCACGAGAACGGTGTCTAATAATTAGACTACACAAATACTACAAGAAAAACTGTTTGGAGATACTATGGACTTAATAACGAGAGGATATAGGTGATTTCCTATAAAACAGGGCTGTACCACTATAACGCGTTTCAAAGAAAAAGTCGATTTTTCCTAATTCTCAGTCTTTTCTTTCCAGGTTTCGCTTGATTCAACGGTTGTGGACCAGGACTGACCTACCAGAGCTAAACCAGCACGAAATACGAAGAAATAAAAATTTTTACAAGTGCAATAAAATTACGTAAATATAAAACTGAAGGTAGCGATTATAACTAGAAATGAACTGAATGCGGCACGAGAACGGTGTCTAATGATTAGACTACACAAATACTACAAGAAAAACTGTTTGAGATACTATGGACTTAATAACGAGGAGGATATAGGTGATTTCTATAAAACAGGGCTTTACCACGAAAACTCGGTTTCAAAGAAAAAGTCGATTTTTCTAATTCTCAGTATTTTCTTTCCACATTTCGCCTGATTCAAAGGTTGTGGACCGGGACTGACCCATCCAGAGCAAAACCAGCACGAAAAACGAAGAAATAAAAATTTTTACAAGTGCAATAAAATTACGTAAGTATAAAACTGAAGGTAGCGATTATAACTAGAAATGGCCTGAATGCGGCACGAGAACGGTGTCTAATGATTAGACTACACAAATACTACAAAGAAAAAGTCGATTTTTCTAATTCTGTGTGTTTTTCTTACAGGTTTTACCTGATTCGATGCTTGTGAACTGGGACTGACCGGCCGAGAGCAAAAACAGCACGAAAAGGAAGAAACAAAATGTTTAGAATTCCATTAAAATTACGTAAGTATAAAACTGAAGGTAGCGATTATAACTAGAAATGGCCTGAATGCGGCACGAGAACGATGTCTAATAATTAGACTACACAAATACTACAAGAAAAACTGTTTGGAGATACTATGGACTTAATAACGAGAGGATATAGGTGATTTCTATAAAACAGGGCTGTACCACTATAACGCGGTTTCAAAGAAAAAGTCGATTTTTCCTAATTCTCAGTCTTTTCTTTCCAGGTTTCGCTTGATTCAACGGTTGTGGACCGGGACTGACCTACAGAGCTAAACCAGCACGAAATACGAAGAAATAAAATTTTTACAAGTGCAATAAAATTACGTAATTATAAAACTAAAAATAACAGATTAAGAACTAGAAATGGCCGAAATGCAGCGCAAGATGAGTATCTAACGATAAGGTTAAACGAATGCTACAATAAAAACAAATTTGGACTGTTTGAGATTCTAATACACAAGATATCGGTGAATTCTATAAAACAGGGCTTTACCAATAGTGGTATAGACCACGGTTTCAAAAGAAAAGTCGATTTTTCTAATTCTCAGTCTTTTCTTTCCAGGTTTCGCTTGATTCAACGGTTGTGGACCAGGACTGACCTACCAGAGCTAAACCAGCACGAAAAACGAAGAAATAAAATTTTTACAAGTGCAATAAAATTACGTAATTATAAAACTAAAAATAACAGATTAGAACTAGAAATGGCCGTAATGCGGCGCAAGATGAGTATCTGACGATAAGGTTAAACAGATGCTACAATAAAAACAAATTTGGACTGCTTGAGATTCTAATACACAGAGATATCGGTGAATTCTATAAAACAGGGCTTTACCACGAAAACTCGGTTTCAAAGAAAAGTCGATTTTTCCTAATTCTCAGTCTTTTCTTTCCACATTTCGCCTGATTCAAGGTTGTGGACCGGGACTGACCTACAGAGCTAAACCAGCACGAAATGCAGCGCAAGATGAGTATCTATCGATAAGGTTAAACAGATGCTAAAACAGGGCTTTACCACGAAAACTCGGTTTCAAAGAAAAGTCGATTTTTCCTAATTCTCAGTCTTTTCTTTCCAGGTTTCCTTGATTCAACGGTTGTGGACCGGGACTGACCTACAGAGCTAAACCAGCACGAAATACGAAGAAATAAAATTTTTACAAGTGCAATAAAATTACGTAATTATAAAACTAAAAATAACAGATTAGAACTAGAAATGGACGAAATGCGGCGCAAGATGAGTATCTAACGATAAGGTTAAACAGATGCTACAATAAAAACAAATTTGGACTGTTTGAGATTCTAATACACAGAGATATCGGTGAATTCCTATAAAACAGGACATCACCACTACACCTCGGTTTCAAAGAAAATGTCGATTTTTCCTAATTCTCAGTCTTTTCTTTCCACATTTCGCCTGATTCAAAGGTTGTGGACCGGGACTGACCTACCAGAGCTAAACCAGCACGAAAAACGAGGAAATAATTTTTTACAAGTGCAATAAAATTACGTAATTATAAAACTAAAAATAACAGATTAGAACTAGAAATGGCCGAAATGCAGCGCAAGATGAGTATCTAACGATAAGGTTAAACGAATGCTAAAACAGGGCTTTACCATTAAAACTCGGTTTCAAAGAGAAAGTCGATTTTTCTAATTCTGTGTGTTTTTCTTACAGGTTTTACCTGATTCGATGCTTGTGAACTGGGACTGACCTACCAGAGCTAAACCAGCACGAAATACGAAGAAATAAAAATTTTTACAAGTGCAATAAAATTACGTAATTATAAAACTAAAAACAACAGATTAGAACTAGAAATGGACGAAATGCGGCGCAAGATGAGTATCTGACGATAAGGTTAAACGAATGCTAAAACAGGGCTTTACCACGAAAACTCGGTTTCAAAAGAAAAGTCGATTTTTCTAATTCTCAGTCTTTTCTTTCCAGGTTTCACTTGATTCAACGGTTGTGGACCGGGACTGACCTACCAGAGCTAAACCAGCACGAAATACGAAGAAATAAAATTTTTTACAAGTGCAATAAAATTACGTAATTATAAAACTAAAAATAACAGATTAGAACTAGAAATGGCCGAAATGCGGCGCAAGATGAGTATCTAACGATAAGGTTAAACGAATGCTAAAACAGGGCTTTACCATTAAAACTCGGTTTCAAAGAAAAAGTCGATTTTTTCCTAATTCTCAGTCTTTTCTTTCCAGGTTTCGCTTGATTCAACGGTTGTGGACTGGGACTGACCTACCCAGAGCAAAACCAGCACGAAACACGAGGAAATAATTTTTTTTACAAGTGCAATAAAATTACGTAAATATAAAACTGAAGGTAAGCGATTATAACTAGAAATGAACTGAATGCGGCACGAGAACGAAGTCTAATGATTAGACTACACAAATAGTATAAGAAAAAACTGTTTGAGATACTATGGACTTAATAACGAGAGGATATAGGTGATTTCCTATAAAACAGGGCTTTACCAATAGTGGTATAGACCACGGTTTCAAAGAAAAAGTCGATTTTTTCCTAATTCTGTGTGTTTTTCTTACAGGTTTTACCTTATTCGATGCTTGTGAACAGGGACTGACCGGCCGAGAGCAAAAACAGCACGAAAAAGGAAGAAACAAAATGTTTAAATTCCATTAAAATTACGTAAGTATAAAACTGAAGGTAGCGATTATAACTAGAAATGGCCTGAATGCGGCACGAGAACGGTGTCTAATGATTAGACTACACAAATACTACAAGAAAAACTGTTTGGAGATACTATGGACTTAATAACGACGAGGATATAGGTGATTTCCTATAAAACAGGGCTTTACCACTAAAACTCGGTTTCAAAGAGAAAGTCGATTTTTTCCTAATTCTCAGTCTTTTCTTTCCAGGTTTCACTTGATTCAACGGTTGTGGACCGGGACTGACCTACCCAGAGCAGAACCAGCACGAAATACGAAGAAATAAATTTTTTTACAAGTGCAATAAAATTATGTAATTATAAAACTAAAAATAACAGATTAGAACTAGAAATGGCCGAAATCCGGCGCAAGATGAGTATCTAACGATAAGGTTAAACGAATGCTACAATAAAAAACAAATTTGGACTGCTTGAGATTCTAATACACAAAGATATCGGTGAATTCCTATAAAACAGGACATCACCACTACACATTGGTTTCAAAGAAAAAGTCGATTTTTTTCTAATTCTGTCTGTTTTTCTTACAGGTTTTACCTGATTCGATGCTTGTGAACTGGTACTAACCGGCCGAGAGCAAAAACAGCACGAAAAAGGAAGAAACAAAAATGTTTAGAATTCCATTAAAATTACGTAAGTATAAAACTGAAGGTAAGCGATTATAACTAGAAATGGCCTGAATGCGGCACGAGAACGGTGTCTAATAATTAGACTACACAAATACTACAAGAAAAAACTGTTTGGAGATACTATGGACTTAATAACGAGAGGATATAGGTGATTTCTTATAAAACAGGGCTGTACCACTATAACGTTTTTTCAAAGAAAAAGTCGATTTTTCCCTAATTCTCAGTCTTTTCTTTCCAGGTTTCGCTTGATTCAGCGGTTGTGGACCGGGACTGACCTACCCAGAGCAAAACCAGCACGAAAAACGAGGAAATAATTTTTTTTACAAGTGCAATAAAATTACGTAAATATAAAACTGAAGGAAAGCGATTATAACTAGAAATGAACTGAATGCGGCACGAGAACGGTGTCTAATAATTAGACTACACAAATACTACAAGAAAAAACTGTTTGGAGATACTATGGACTTAATAACGAGAGGATATAGGTGATTTCCTATAAAACAGGGCTGTACCACTATAACGCGGTTTCAAAGAAAAAGTCGATTTTTTCCTAATTCTCAGTCTTTTCTTTCCAGGTTTCGCTTGATTCAACGGTTGTGGACCGGGACTGACCTACCCAGAGCTAAACCAGCACGAAATACGAAGAAATAAAATTTTTACAAATGCAATAAAATTACGTAATTATAAAACTAAAAATAACAGATTAGAACTAGAAATGGCCGAAATGCGGCGCAAGATGAGTATCTAACGATAAGGTTAAACGAATGCTACAATAAAAAACAAATTTGGACTGCTTGAGATTCTAATACACAAGATATCGGTGAATTCCTATAAAACAGGACATCACCACTACACCTCGGTTTCAAAGGAAAAATCGATTTTTTTCTAATTCTGTGTTTTTTTCTTACAGGTTTTACCTGATTCGATGCTTGTGAACTTGGACTGACCGGCCGAGAGCAAAAACAGCACGAAAAGGAAGAAACAAAATGTTTAGAATTCCGTTAAAATTACGTAAGCATAAAACTGAAGGTAAGCGATTATAACTAGAAATGGCCTGAATGCGGCACGAGAACGGTGTCTAATAATTAGACTACGCAAATACTACAAGAAAAACTGTTTGGAGATACTATGGACTTAATAACGAGAGGATATAGGTGATTTCTATAAAACAGGGCTGTACCACTATAACGTTGTTTCCAAAGAAAAAGTCGATTTTTCTAATTCTCAGTCTTTTCTTTCCAGGTTTCGCTTGATTCAACGGTTGTGGACCGGGACTGACCTACAGAACAAAACCAGCACGAAAAACGAGGAAATAATTTTTTTACAAGTGCAATAAAATTACGTAAATATAAAACTGAAGGTAAGCGATTATAACTAGAAATGAACTGTATGCGGCACGAGAACGGTGTCTAATAATTAGACTACACAAATACTACAAGAAAAACTGTTTGAGATACTATGGACTTAATAACGAGAGGATACAGGTGATTTCCTATAAAACAGGGCTTTACCAATAGTGGTATAGACCACGGTTTCAAAGAAAAAGTCGATTTTTCTAATTCTGTGTGTTTTTCTTACAGGTTTTACCTGATTCGATGCTTGTGAACTGGGACTGACCGGCCGAGAGCAAAAACAGCACGAAAAGGAAGAAACAAAATGTTTAGAATTCCATTAAAATTACGTAAGTATAAAACTGAAGGTAAGCGATTATAACTAGAAATGAACTGAATGCGGCACGAGAACGGTGTCTAATAATTAGACTACACAAATACTACAAGAAAAACTGTTTGAGATACTATGGACTTAATAACGAGGATATAGGTGATTTCCTATAAAACAGGGCTGTACCACTATAACGTTGTTTCAAAGAAAAAGTCGATTTTTCCTAATTCTCAGTCTTTTATTTCCAGGTTTCGCTTGATTCAACAGTTGTGGACCGGGACTGACCCATCCAGAGCAAAACCAGCACGAAAAACGAAATAATTTTTTACAAGTGCAATAAAATTACGTAAGTATAAAACTGAAGGTATGCGATTATAACTAGAAATGGCCTGAATGCGGCATCGAGAACGGTGTCTCATGATTAGACTACACAAATACTACACGAAAAACTGTTTGGAGATAATATGGACTTAATAACGAGGATATAGGTGATTTCCTATAAAACAGGGCTTTACCACTAAAACTCGGTTTCAAAAGAAAAGTCGATTTTTCTAATTCTGTGTGTTTTTCTTACAGGTTTTACCTGATTCGATGCTTGTGAACTGAGACTGACCGGCCGAGAGCAAAAACAGCACGAAAAGGAAGAAACAAAATGTTTAGAATTCCATTAAAATTACGTAAGTATAAAACTGAAGGTATGCGATTATAACTAGAAATGGCCTGAATGCAGCACGAGAACGGTGTCTCATGATTAGACTACACAAATACTACACGAAAAACTGTTTGGAGATACTATGGACTTAATAACGAGAGGATACAGGTGATTTCCTATAAAACAGGGCTGTACCACTATAACGTTGTTTCAAAGAAAAAGTCGATTTTTCCTAATTCTCAGTCTTTTCTTTCCAGGTTTCGCTTGATTCAACAGTTGTGGACCGGGACTGACCTACAGAACAAAACCAGCACGAAAAACGAAATAATTTTTTACAAGTGCAATAAAATTACGTAAATATAAAACTGAAGGTAAGCGATTATAACTAGAAATGAACTGTATGCGGCACGAGAACGGTGTCTCATGATTAGACTACACAAATACTACAAGAAAAACCTGTTTGAGATACTATGGACTTAATAACGAGGAGGATATAGGTGATTTCCTATAAAACAGGGCTTTACCAATAGTGGTATAGACCACGGTTTCAAAGAAAAGTCGATTTTTCCTAATTCTGTGTGTTTTTCTTACAGGTTTTACCTGATTCGATGCTTAATGAACTGAGACTGACCGGCCGAGCAAAAACAGCACGAAAAGGAAGAAACAAAAATGTTTAGAATTCCATTAAAATTACGTAAGTATAAAACTGAAGGTATGCGATTATAACTAGAAATGGCCTGAATGCGGCACGAGAACGGTGTCTAATGACTAGACTACACAAATACTACAAGAAAAAACTGTTTGAGATACTATGGACTTAATAACGAGAGGATATAGGTGATTTCCTATAAAACAGGGCTTTACCAATAGTGGTATAGACCACGGTTTCAAAGAAAAAGTCGATTTTTTCCTAATTCTGTGTGTTTTTCTTACAGGTTTTACCTGATTCGATGCTTAATGAACTGAGACTGACCGGCCGAGGCAAAAACAGCACGAAAAGGAAGAAACAAAATGTTTAGGATTCCATTAAAATTACGTAAGTATAAAACTGAAGGTAAGCGATTATAACTAGAAATGGCCTGAATGCGGCACGAGAACGGTGTCTAATGATTAGACTACACAAATACTACAAGAAAAACTGTTTGGAGATACTATGGACTTAATAACGAGAGGATATAGGTGATTTCCTATAAAACAGGGCTGTACCACTATAACGTTGTTTCAAAGAAAAAGTCGATTTTTTCCTAATTCTCAGTCTTTTCTTTCCAGGTTTCGCTTGATTCAACGGTTGTGGACCGGGACTGACCTACCCAGAGCAAAACCAGCACGAAAAACGAGGAAATATTTTTTTTTACAAGTGCAATAAAATTACGTAAATATAAAACTGAAGGTAAGCGATTATAACTAGAAATGGCCTGAATGCGGCACGAGAACGGTGTCTCATGATTAGACTACACAAATACTACAAGAAAAACTGTTTGGAGATACTATGGACTTAATAACGAGGATATAGGTGATTTCCGATAAAACAGGGCTTTACCACTAAAACTCGGTTTCAAAGAAAAGTCGATTTTTCTAATTCTCAGTCTTTTCTTTCCACATTTCGCCTGATTCAAAGGTTGTGGACCGGGACTGACCCATCAGAGCAAAACCAGCACGAAAAACGAAGAAATAAAATTTTTACAAGTGCAATAAAATTACGTAATTATAAAACTAAAAACAACAGATTAGAACTAGAAATGGCCGAAATGCGGCGCAAGATGAGTATCTAACGATAAGGTTAAACGAATGCTAAAACAGGGCTTTACCACTAAAACTCGGTTTCAAAGAAAAAGTCGATTTTTTCCTAATTCTCAGTCTTTTCTTTCCAGGTTTCACTTGATTCAACGGTTGTTGACCGGGACTGACCTACCCAGAGCTAAACCAGCACGAAATACGAAGAAATAAAATTTTTACAAGTGCAATAAAATTACGTAATTATAAAACTAAAAATAACAGATTAGAACTAGAAATGGACGAAATGCGGCGCAAGATGAGTATCTAACGATAAGGTTAAACGAATGCTACAATAAAAAACAAATTTGGACTGTTTGAGATTCTAATACACAGAGATATCGGTGAATTCCTATAAAACAGGACATCACCACTACACCTCGGTTTCAAAGAAAAAGTCGATTTTTTCCTAATTCTCAGTCTTTTCTTTCCACATTTCGCCTGATTCAAAGGTTGTGGACCGGGACTGACCCATCCAGAGCAAAACCAGCACGAAAAACGAAGAAATAAAATTTTTACAAGTGCAATAAAATTACGTAATTATAAAACTAAAAACAACAGATTAGAACTAGAAATGGCCGAAATGCGGCGCAAGATGAGTATCTAACGATAAGGTTAAACGAATGCTAAAACAGGGCTTTACCACTAAAACTCGGTTTCAAAGAAAAAGTCGATTTTTTCCTAATTCTCAGTCTTTTCTTTCCAGGTTTCGCTTGATTCAACGGTTGTTGACCGGGACTGACCTACCCAGAGCTAAACCAGCACGAAATACGAAGAAATAAAATTTTTTACAAGTGCAATAAAATTACGTAATTATAAAACTAAAAATAACAGATTAGAACTAGAAATGGCCGAAATGCGGCGCAAGATGAAAATCTAACGATAAGGTTAAACGAATGCTACAATAAAAAACTAATTTGGACTGCTTGAGATTCTAATACACAAAGATATCGGTGAATTCCTATAAAACAGGACATCACCACTACACCTCGGTTTCAAAGAAAAAGTCGATTTTTTTCTAATTCTGTGTGTTTTTCTTACAGGTTTTACCTGAATCGATGCTTGTGAACTGGGACTGACCGGCCGAGAGCAAAAACAGCACGAAAAAGGAAGAAACAAAAATGTTTAGAATTCCATTAAAATTACGTAAGTATAAAACTGAAGGTAAGCGATTATAACTAGAAATGGCCTGAATGCGGCACGAGAACGGTGTCTAATAATTAGACTACGCAAATACTACAAGAAAAAACTGTTTGGAGATACTATGGACTTAATAACGAGAGGATATAGGTGATTTCCTATAAAACAGGGCTGTACCACTATAACGTTGTTTCAAAGAAAAAGTCGATTTTTTCCTAATTCTCAGTCTTTTATTTCCAGGTTTCGCTTGATTCAACGGTTGTGGACCGGGACTGACCTACCCAGATCAAAACCAGCACGAAAAACGAGGAAATAATTTTTTTTACAAGTGCAATAAAATTACGTAAATATAAAACTGAAGGAAAGCGATTATAACTAGAATTGGCCTGAATGCGGCACGAGAACGGTGTCTAATGATTAGACTACACAAATACTACAAGAAAAAACTGTTTGAGATACTATGGACTTAATAACGAGAGGATATAGGTGATTTCCTATAAAACAGGGCTTTACCAATAGTGGTATAGACCACGGTTTCAAAGAAAAAGTCAATTTTTTCCTAATTCTGTGTGTTTTTCTTACAGGTTTTACCTTATTCGATGCTTGTGAACTGGGACTGACCGGCCGAGAGCAAAAACAGCTCGAAAAAGGAAGAAACAAAAATGTTTAGAATTCCATTAAAATTACGTAAGTATTAAACTGAAGGTAAGCGATTATAACTAGAAATGAACTGAATGCGGCACGAGAACGGTGTCTAATAATTAGACTACACAAATACTACAAGAAAAACTGTTTGGAGATACTATGGACTTAATAACGAGGAGGATATAGGTGATTTCTATAAAACAGGGCTGTACCACTATAACGTTGTTTCAAAGAAAAAGTCGATTTTTCTAATTCTCAGTCTTTTATTTCCAGGTTTCGCTTGATTCAACGGTTGTTGACCGGGACTGACCTACCCAGAGCTAAACCAGCACGAAAAACGAAGAAATAAAATTTTTACAAGTGCAATAAAATTATGTAATTATAAAACTAAAAATAACAGATTAGAACTAGAAATGGCCGAAATGCGGCGCAAGATGAAAATCTAACGATAAGGTTAAACAGATGCTACAATAAAAACAAATTTGGACTGCTTGAGATTCTAATACACAGAGATATCGGTGAATTCTATAAAACAGGGCTTTACCACTAAAACTCGGTTTCAAAAGAAAAACTGTTTGAGATACTATGGACTTAATAACGAGAGGATATAGGTGATTTCCTATAAAACAGGGCTTTACCAATAGTGGTATAGACCACGGTTTCAAAGAAAAAGTCGATTTTTCCTAATTCTGTGTGTTTTCTTACAGGTTTTACCTTATTCGATGCTTGTGAACTGGGACTGACCGGCCGAGAGCAAAAACAGCTCGAAAAGGAAGAAACAAAATGTTTAGAATTCCATTAAAATTACGTAAGTATAAAACTGAAGGAAAGCGATTATAACTAGAAATGGCCTGAATGCGGCACGAGAACGGTGTCTCACGATTAGACTATACAAATACTACAAGAAAAACTGTTTGAGATACTATGGACTTAATAACGCGAGGATATAGGTGATTTCCTATAAAACAGGGCTTTACCACTAAAACTCGGTTTCAAAGAAAAAGTCGATTTTTTCCTAATTCTCAGTCTTTTCTTTCCAGGTTTCGCTTGATTCAACGGTTGTGGACCGGGACTGACCCATCCAGAGCAAAACCAGCACGAAAAACGAAGAAATAAAATTTTTACAAGTGCAATAAAATTACGTAATTATAAAACTAAAAATAACAGATTAGAACTAGAAATGGCCGAAATGCGGCGCAAGATGAGTATCTAACGATAAGGTTAAACAGATGCTACAATAAAAACAAATTTGGACTGCTTGAGATTCTAATACACAAGATATCGGTGAATTCTATAAAACAGGACATCACCACTACACCTCGGTTTCAAAGAAAAAGTCGATTTTTTTCTAATTCTGTGTGTTTTTCTTACAGATTTTACCTGATTCGATGCTTGTGGACCGGGACTGATCGGCCGAGAGCAAAAACAGCACGAAAAAGGAAGAAACAAAAATTTTTAGAATTCTATTAAAATTACGTAAGTATAAAACTGAAGGTAAGCGATTATAACTAGAAATGGCCTGAATGCGGCACGAGAACGGTGTCTAATGATTAGACTACAAGAAAAAACTGTTTGGAGATACTATGGACTTAATAACGCGAGGATATAGGTTATTTCCTTAAAAAATTGGGCTTTACCACTATAACTCGGTTTCAAAGAAAAAGTCGTTGTTTTCCTAATTCTCAGTCTTTTCTTTCCACATTTCGCCTGATTCAAAGGTTTAGGACCGGGACTGACCCATCCAGAGCAAATCCAGCACGAAAAACGAAGAAATAAAATTATTACAAGTGCAATAAAATTACGTAATTATAAAACTAAAAATAACAGATTAGAACTAGAAATGGCCGAAATGCGGCGTAAGATGAGTATCTTACGATAAGATTAAACGAATGCAAGAATAAAAAACAAATTTGGACTGTTTGAGATTCTAATACACAGAGATATCGGTGAATTCCTATAAAACAGGACATCACCACTACACCTCGGTTTCAAAGAAAAAGTCGATTTTTTCCTAATTCTCAGTCTTTTCTTTCCACATTTCGCCTGATTCAAGGTTGTGGACCGGGACTGACCCATCAGAGCAAAACCAGCACGAAAAACGAAGAAATAAAATTTTTACAAGTGCAATAAAATTACGTAATTATAAAACTAAAAACAACAGATTAGAACTAGAAATGGCCGAAATGCGGCGCAAGATGAGTATCTAACGATAAGGTTAAACGAATGCTAAAACAGGGCTTTACCATTAAAACTCGGTTTCAAAGAAAAAGTCGATTTTTTCCTAATTCTCAGTCTTTTCTTTCCAGGTTTCGCTTGATTCAACGGTTGTGGACTGGGACTGACCTACCCAGAGCAAAACCAGCACGAAACACGAGGAAATAATTTTTTTTACAAGTGCAATAAAATTACGTAAATATAAAACTGAAGGTAAGCGATTATAACTAGAAATGAACTGAATGCGGCACGAGAACGGTGTCTAATGATTAGACTACACAAATAGTATAAGAAAAAACTGTTTGAGATACTATGGACTTAATAACGAGAGGATATAGGTGATTTCCTATAAAACAGGGCTTTACCAATAGTGGTATAGACCACGGTTTCAAAGAAAAAGTCGATTTTTCCTAATTCTGTGTGTTTTCTTACAGGTTTTACCTGATTCGATACTTGTGAACTGGGACTGACCGGCCGAGAGCAAAAACAGCACGAAAAAGGAAGAAACAAAATGTTTAGAATTCCATTAAAATTACGTAAGTATAAAACTGAAGGTAAGCGATTATAACTAGAAATGGCCTGAATGCGGCACGAGAACGGTGTCTAATAATTAGACTACACAAATACTACAAGAAAAACTGTTTGAGATACTATGGACTTAATAACGAGAGGATATAGGTGATTCCTATAAAACAGGGCTTTACCAATAGTGGTATAGACCACGGTTTCAAAGAAAAGTCGATTTTTTCCTAATTCTCAGTCTTTTCTTTCCAGGTTTCGCTTGATTCAACGGTTGTGGACTGGGACTGACCTGCAGAGCAAAACCAGCACGAAATACGAAGACATAAAAATTTTTACAAGTGCAATAAAATTGCGTAATTATAAAACTAAAAACAACAGATTAGAACTAGAAATGGCCGAAATGCGGCGCAAGATGAGTATCTAACGATAAGGTTAAACGAATGCTAAAACAGGGCTTTACCATTAAAACTCGGTTTCAAAGAAAAGTCGATTTTTCCTAATTCTCAGTCTTTTCTTTCCAGGTTTCGCTTGATTCAACGGTTGTGGACTGGGACTGACCTACCCAGAGCAAAACCAGCACGAAACACGAGGAAATAATTTTTTTTACAAGTGCAATAAAATTACGTAAATATAAAACTGAAGGTAAGCGATTATAACTAGAAATGAACTGAATGCGGCACGAGAACGGTGTCTAATGATTAGACTACACAAATACTATAAGAAAAACTGTTTGGAGATACTATGGACTTAATAACGAGAGGATATAGGTGATTTCCTATAAAACAGGGCTTTACCAATAGTGGTATAGACCACGGTTTCAAAGAAAAGTCGATTTTTCCTAATTCTGTGTGTTTTTCTTACAGGTTTTACCTGATTCGATACTTGTGAACTGGGACTGACCGGCCGAGAGCAAAAACAGCACGAAAAAGGAAGAAACAAAATGTTTAGAATTCCATTAAAATTACGTAAATATAAAACTGAAGGTAGCGATTATAACTAGAAATGGCCTGAATGCGGCACGAGAACGGTGTCTAATAATTAGACTACACAAATACTACAAGAAAAACTGTTTGGAGATACTATGGACTTAATAACGAGAGGATATAGGTGATTCCCTATAAAACAGGGCTGTACCACTATAACGCGGTTTCAAAGAAAAAGTCGATTTTTTCCTAATTCTCAGTCTTTTCTTTCCAGGTTTCGCTTGATTCAACGGTTGTGGACCGGGACTGACCCATCCAGAGCAAAACCAGCACGAAAAACGAAGAAATAAAATTTTTACAAGTGCAATAAAATTACGTAATTATAAAACTAAAAACAACAGATTAGAACTAGAAATGGCCGAAATGCGGCGCAAGATGAGTATCTATCGATAAGGTTAAACGAATGCTAAAACAGGGCTTTACCACTAAAACTCGGTTTCAAAGAAAAAGTCGATTTTTTCCTAATTCTCAGTCTTTTCTTTCCAGGTTTCGCTTGATTCAAGGGTTGTGGACTGGGACTGACCTACCCAGAGCAAAACCAGCACGAAACACGAGGAAATAAAATTTTTTACAAGTGCAATAAAATTACGTAAATATAAAACTGAAGGTAGCGATTATAACTAGAAATGGCCGTAATGCGGCGCAAGATGAGTATCTATCGATAAGGTTAAACGAATGCTAAAACAGGGCTTTACCACTAAAACTCGGTTTCAAAGAAAAGTCGATTTTTTCTAATTCTGTGTGTTTTTCTTACAGGTTTTACCTGATTCGATGCTTAATGAACTGGGACTGACCTACCAGAGCTAAACCAGCACGAAAACGAAGAAATAAAATTTTTACAAGTGCAATAAAATTACGTAAATATAAAACTGAAGGTAGCGATTATAACTAGAAATGGCCTGAATGCGGCACGAGAACGGTGTCTAATGATTAGACTACACAAATACTACAAGAAAAGTCGATTTTTCTAATTCTGTGTGTTTTTCTTACAGGTTTTACCTGATTCGATGCTTGTGAACTGGGACTGACCGGCCGAGCAAAAACAGCACGAAAAGGAAGAAACAAAATGTTTAGGAATTCCATTAAAATTACGTAAGTATAAAACTGAAGGTAAGCGATTATAACTAGAAATGGCCTGAATGCGGCATCGAGAACGGTGTCTAATAATTAGACTACACAAATACTACAAGAAAAACTGTTTGGAGATACTATGGACTTAATAACGAGAGGATATAGGTGATTTCCTATAAAACAGGGCTTTACCAATAGTGGTATAGACCACGGTTTCAAAGAAAAGTCGATTTTTCCTAATTCTGTGTGTTTTTCTTACAGGTTTTACCTGATTCGATGCTTAATGAACTGGGACTGACCGGCCGAGCAAAAACAGCACGAAAAGGAAGAAACAAAATGTTTAGAATTCCATTAAAATTACGTAAGTATAAAACTGAAGGTAAGCGATTATAACTAGAAATGGCCTGAATGCGGCACGAGAACGGTGTCTAATAATTAGACTACACAAATACTACAAGAAAAACTGTTTGGAGATACTATGGACTTAATAACGAGGATATAGGTGATTTCCTATAAAACAGGGCTGTACCACTATAACGCGTTTCAAAGAAAAAGTCGATTTTTTCTAATTCTCAGTCTTTTCTTTCCAGGTTTCGCTTGATTCAACGGTTGTGGACCGGGACTGACCTACCAGAGCTAAACCAGCACGAAATACGAAGACATAAAAATTTTTACAAGTGCAATAAAATTACGTAATTATAAAACTAAAAATAACAGATTAGAACTAGAAATGGCCGAAATGCGGCGCAAGATGAGTATCTAACGATAAGGTTAAACAGATGCTACAATAAAAACAAATTTGGACTGCTTGAGATTCTAATACACAAAGATATCGGTGAATTCCTATAAAACAGGACATCACCACTACACCTCAGTTTCAAAGAAAAGTCGATTTTTCCTAATTCTCAGTCTTTTCTTTCCATATTTCGCCTGATTCAAGGTTGTGGACCGGGACTGACCCATCAGAGCAAAACCAGCACGAAACACGAGGAAATAAAATTTTTACAAGTGCAATAAAATTACGTAAGTATAAAACTGAAGGTAGCGATTATAACTAGAAATGGCCTGAATGCGGCACGAGAACGGTGTCTAATGATTAGACTACACAAATACTACAAGAAAATACTGTTTGAGATACTATGGACTTAATAACGAGAGGATATAGGTGATTTCCTATAAAACAGGGCTTTACCAATAGTGGTATAGACCACGGTTTCAAAGAAAAAGTCGATTTTTTCTAATTCTCAGTCTTTTCTTTCCATATTTCGCCTGATTCAAAGGTTGTGGACCGGGACTGACCTACCAGAGCTAAACCAGCACGAAATACGAAGAAATAAAATTTTTACAAGTGCAATAAAATTACGTAAGTATAAAACTGAAGGTAGCGATTATAACTAGAAATGGCCGAAATGCGGCGCAAGATGAGTATCTAACGATAAGGTTAAACGAATGCTAAAACAGGGCTTTACCAATAGTGGTATAGACCACGGTTTCAAAAGAAAAGTCGATTTTTCCTAATTCTGTGTGTTTTTCTTACAGGTTTTACCTGATTCGATGCTTGTGAACTGGGACTGACCGGCCGAGGCAAAAACAGCACGAAAAGGAAGAAACAAAATGTTTAGAATTCCATTAAAATTACGTAAGTATAAAACTGAAGGAGAGCGATTATAACTAGAAATGGCCTGAATGCGGCACGAGAACGGTGTCTAATAATTAGACTACACAAATACTACAAGAAAAAACTGTTTGGAGATACTATGGACTTAATAAGGAGAGGATATAGGTGATTTCCTATAAAACAGGGCTGTACCACTATAACGCGTTTCAAAGAAAAAGTCGATTTTTTCCTAATTCTCAGTCTTTTCTTTCCAGGTTTCGCTTGATTCAACGGTTGTGGACCGGGACTGACCTACAGAGCTAAACCAGCACGAAATACGAAGACATAAAAATTTTTACAAGTGCAATAAAATTACGTAATTATAAAACTAAAAATAACAGATTAGAACTAGAAATGGCCGTAATGCGGCGCAAGATGAAGTATCTAACGATAAGGTTAAACGAATGCTACAATAAAAACAAATTTGGACTGCTTGAGATTCTAATACACAAAGATATCGGTGAATTCCTATAAAACAGGACATCACCACTACACCTCGGTTTCAAAGAAAAAGTCGATTTTTCCTAATTCTCAGTCTTTTCTTTCCACATTTCGCCTGATTCAAGGTTGTGGACCGGGACTGACCTACCCAGAGCTAAACCAGCACGAAAAACGAAGAAATAAAATTTTTACAAGTGCAATAAAATTTTTACAAGTGCAATAAAATTGCGTAATTATAAAACTAAAAACAACAGATTAGAACTAGAAATGGCCGAAATGCGGCGCAAGATGAGTATCTAACGATAAGGTTAAACAGATGCTAAAACAGGGCTTTACCACTAAAACTCGGTTTCAAAGAAAAAGTCGATTTTTTCTAATTCTCAGTCTTTTCTTTCCAGGTTTCGCTTGATTCAACGGTTGTGGACCGGGACTGACCTACCCAGAGCTAAACCAGCACGAAAAACGAAGAAATAAAATTTTTACAAGTGCAATAAAATTACGTAATTATAAAACTAAAAATAACAGATTAGAACTAGAAATGGCCGTAATGCGGCGCAAGATGAGTATCTAACGATAAGGTTAAACGAATGCTACAATAAAAACAAATTTGACTGCTTGAGATTCTAATACACAAAGATATCGGTGAATTCTATAAAACAGGACATCACCACTACACCTCGGATTCAAAGAAAAAGTCGATTTTTTCTAATTCTGTGTGTTTTCTTACAGGTTTTACCTGATTCGATGCTTAATGAACTGGGACTGACCGGCCGAGAGCAAAAACAGCACGAAAAGGAAGAAACAAAAATGTTTAGAATTCCATTAAAATTACGTAAGTATAAAACTGAAGGTAAGCGATTATAACTAGAAATGGCCTGAATGCGGCACGAGAACGATGTCTAATAATTAGACTACACAAATACTACAAGAAAAACTGTTTGAGATACTATGGACTTAATAACGAGAGGATATAGGTGATTTCCTATAAAACAGGGCTGTACCACTATAACGCGGTTTCAAAGAAAAAGTCGATTTTTCCTAATTCTCAGTCTTTTCTTTCCAGGTTTCGCTTGATTCAACGGTTGTGGACCAGGACTGACCTACCCAGAGCTAAACCAGCACGAAATACGAAGAAATAAAAATTTTTACAAGTGCAATAAAATTACGTAATTATAAAACTAAAAATAACAGATTAGAACTAGAAATGGCCGTAATGCGGCGCAAGATGAGTATCTAACGATAAGGTTAAACGAATGCTACAATAAAAAACAAATTTGGACTGCTTGAGATTCTAATACACAGAGATATCGGTGAATTCCTATAAAACAGGACATCACCACTACACCTCGGTTTCAAAGAAAAAGTCGATTTTTTTCTAATTCTCAGTATTTTCTTTCCACATTTCGCCTGATTCAAAGGTTGTGGACCGGGACTGACCCATCCAGAGCAAAACCAGCACGAAAATCGAAGAAATAAAATTTTTACAAGTGCAATAAAATTACGTAATTATAAAACTAAAAACAACAGATTAGAACTAGAAATGGCCGAAATGCGGCGCAAGATGAGTATCTATCGATAAGGTTAAACGAATGCTAAAACAGGGCTTTACCACGAAAACTCGGTTTCAAAGAAAAAGTCGATTTTTTCCTAATTCTCAGTCTTTTCTTTCCAGGTTTCGCTTGATTCAACGATTGTGGACCGGGACTGACCTACCCAGAGCTAAACCAGCACGAAATACGAAGAAATAAAAATTTTTACAAGTGCAATAAAATTACGTAATTATAAAACTAAAAATAACAGATTAGAACTAGAAATGGACGAAATGCGGCGCAAGATGAGTATCTAACGATAAGGTTAAACGAATGCTACAATAAAAAACAAATTTGGACTGTTTGAGATTCTAATACACAGAGATATCGGTGAATTCCTATAAAACAGGACATCACCACTACACCTCGGTTTCAAAGAAAAAGTCGATTTTTTCCTAATTCTCAGTCTTTTCTTTCCACATTTCGCCTGATTCAAAGGTTGTGGACCGGGACTGACCCATCCAGAGCAAAACCAGCACGAAAAACGAAGAAATAAAATTTTTACAAGTGCAATAAAATTACGTAATTATAAAACTAAAAAGAACAGATTAGAACTAGAGATGGCCGAAATGCAGCGCAAGATGAGTATCTAACGATAAGGTTAAACGAATGCTAAAACAGGGCTTTACCACTAAAACTCGGTTTCAAAGAAAAGTCGATTTTTTCTAATTCTCAGTCTTTTCTTTCCAGGTTTCGCTTGATTCAACGGTTGTGGACCGGGACTGACCTACCAGAGCTAAACCAGCACGAAATACGAAGAAATAAAATTTTTACAAGTGCAATAAAATTACGTAATTATAAAACTAAAAATAACAGATTAGAACTAGAAATGGCCGAAATGCGGCGCAAGATGAGTATCTAACGATAAGGTTAAACGAATGCTACAATAAAAACAAATTTGGACTGTTTGAGATTCTAATACACAGAGATATCGGTGAATTCCTATAAAACAGGACATCACCACTACCTCGGTTTCAAAGAAAAAGTCGATTTTTCCTAATTCTCAGTCTTTTCTTTCCACATTTCGCCTGATTCAAGGTTGTGGACCGGGACTGACCCATCCAGAGCAAAACCAGCACGAAAACGAAGAAATAAAATTTTTACAAGTGCAATAAAATTACGTAATTATAAAACTAAAACAACAGATTAGAACTAGAGATGGCCGAAATGCAGCGCAAGATGAGTATCTAACGATAAGGTTAAACGAATGCTAAAACAGGGCTTTACCACTAAAACTCGGTTTCAAAGAAAAAGTCGATTTTTTCCTAATTCTCAGTCTTTTCTTTCCAGGTTTCGCTTGATTCAACGGTTGTGGTTCGGGACTGACCGATTCAGAGCAAAACCAGCACGAAATACGAAGAAATAAAATTTTTTACAAGTGCAATAAAATTACGTAATTATAAAACTAAAAATAACAGATTAGAACTAGAAATGGCTGAAATGCGGCGCAAGATGAGTATCTAACGATAAGGTTAAACGAATGCTACAATAAAAAACAAATTTGGACTGCTTGAGATTCTAATACACAAAGATATCGGTGAATTCCTATAAAACAGGACATCACCACTACACCTCGGTTTCAAAGAAAAAGTCGATTTTTTCCTAATTCTCAGTCTTTTCTTTCCAGGTTTCGCCTGATTCAACGGTTTTGGACCGGGACTGACCGATTCAGAGCAAAACCAGCACGAAAAACGAGGATATAAATTTTTTTACAAGTGCAATAAAATTACGTAAATATAAAACTGAAGGTAAGCGATTATAACTAGAAATGAACTGAATGCGGCACGAGAACGGTGTCTAATGATTAGACTACACAAATACTACAAGAAAAAACTGTTTGAGATACTATGGACTTAATAACGAGAGGATATAGGTGATTTCCTATAAAACAGGGCTTTACTAATAGTGGTATAGACCACGGTTTCAAAGAAAAAGTCGATTTTTTCCTAATTCTGTGTGTTTTCCTTACAGGTTTTAAATGATTCAATACTTGTGAACTGGGACTGACCGGCCGAGAGCAAAAACAGCACGAAAAAGGAAGAAACAAAAATGTTTAGAATTCCATTAAAATTACGTAAGTATAAAACTGAAGGTAAGCGATTATAACTAGAAATGGCCTGAATGCGGCACGAGAACGGTGTCTAATGATTAGACTACACAAATACTACAAGGAAAAACTGTTTGGAGATACTATGGACTTAATAACGCGAGGATATAGGTGATTTCCTATAAAACAGGGCTTTACCACTAAAACTCGGTTTCAAAGAGCAAGTCGATTTTTTCCTAATTCTGTGTGTTTTTCTTACAGGTTTTACCTGATTCGATGCTTGTGAACTGGGACTGACCGGCCGAGAGCAAAAACAGCACGAAAAGGAAGAAACAAAATGTTTAGAATTCCATTAAAATTACGTAAGTATAAAACTGAAGGTAAGCGATTATAACTAGAAATGGCCTGAATGCAGCACGAGAACGGTGTCTAATAATTAGACTACACAAATACTACAAGAAAAACTGTTTGAGATACTATGGACTTAATAACGAGAGGATATAGGTGATTTCTATAAAACAGGGCTTTACCAATAGTGGTATAGACCACGGTTTCAAAGAAAAGTCGATTTTTCCTAATTCTGTGTGTTTTCTTACAGGTTTTACCTGATACGATGCTTGTGAACTGGGACTGACCGGCCGAGAGCAAAACAGCACGAAAAGGAAGAAACAAAATGTTTAGGATTCCATTAAAATTACGTAAGTATAAAACTGAAGGTAAGCGATTATAACTAGAAATGGCCTGAATGCGGCACGAGAACGGTGTCTAATAATTAGACTACACAAATGCTACAAGAAAAACTGTTTGGAGATACTATGGACTTAATAACGAGAGGATATAGGTGATTTCCTATAAAACAGGGCTGTACCACTATAACGTTGTTTCAAAGAAAAAGTCGATTTTTCCTAATTCTCAGTCTTTTCTTTCCAGGTTTCGCTTGATTCAACGGTTGTGGACCGGGACTGACCTACCAGAACAAAACCAGCACGAAATACGAAGAAATAAAATTTTC